>NJRP01000028.1:612294-679362 GCA_003063835.1 Aphaenogaster floridana
TCGATATTACTTGGAAATAATAGCGCATAAATCAAAATTATATTTTGCTTAGTTAAATTATAATATTTTGCAATTTTAAAAGACTTAGAAGCAAATATTACAGTTTGCTCCAAGAGGGAAGTCCCTTAAGGGTTGCAGCGCAAAAATCAAAATTACTCTAATATAAGAGCGCATAAATCCTGTATAGTTGATTTTTGGAATAGGTTGTTATTAACCTGTGAGGGGGGGGGCTCACTGGCAGCCTACTCAGCCCCCCCACAAAAGAACATTTTTTGTAGCTAAACGAAATGAGCGCAAAAATTTTTGCTTGTAGATTTAGAAAACGCATAAATAACGCAATATTATATAATTTTTTCATTCTATAAAAGTTAAATGGGGGAGGCCAGCTAGGCAGACGTCAAAAGTATTATCAAGGAACGAGTTCGAAAGTAGAATCCTTAGACTTTAAAATATTTTTTTGAAAATAGCTCTGTTATTTTTCGCATTGTTATATAAATCTATGTCCCATCATTTTTTCCTACTATAATTAGGAGTGATCTTTTAATTTTTTTTAGAAGCTTTTGAATGTCTCAGTATAGTAACGTATTGGAATAGAAAAGAAGTAATACGCTCATTAATATAAATATAAAAAATATACGTGTATTTATATATTATATGTACGATAGAATAGAGAGTACAGTTGTGTAGTATAAGAATATTTGAGTCACTTTACGCGAATGCGGTGAACAATACTATTACGGCTATTCGTTGCACGACTGGACTACCGTTACTGCGTTCACTGCTGTGCAACGAGCTGCAAAAGCCGGCCTCTAAAACCAGAAAAACCCTCGAATTGGGTCATTCCTTTTTTTCTGTCACCGACGACGAGCGGTAGTGGGGCCACAAGAGGCAGGCGGAAAATCCTTAATCCACCTCGGTCGCTCCGAATCTGGCGTGAACCTGTGCGAAAACAACGTCGAGGGGTGGATTATGATGATCGTAGAAACAGCGTGCGGGGGTGTTCATGTTCCTCCGAATGGGCGGGCGGTTTGCCCGAATGTATTGCACACCCAAGCGTGACCCATAACCGCGGCTCTTTTCTACCAGTTCTCCCCCAACTGTGTGCGGATAGACAAATTAGTCCTCTTTCACCCTTGCTCGGGCTGGGGCTAAGAGGCTTTTGTACAGCGTTTGTACCGGTGGAGCTTATTTCTCCGCTAAGCTCCTGGCGCGGTTCGGTAACAGATCGTCTTATAATGACAATGAAGGCTCTCCGTTACACGTAGAAACACACGTACGTTATTTCTCAAAATACGCGATTGGTTCACAAGGAGCTGCGTTACTTCTATCGACGTTCGTTTCTAATGTGATGAATAGCGAAATGTATTCGCTATTTATCACACGAATGAAATTTCTCTAATGTGATCGAACTTGACTCTTTCGTTTCAAACTGAAACGTAATTCTTTATTATGGCAGGCACGATCAGGGATAGATAGTCTCTTTGAAACGGCGCGTGCGGCCGAATCCGTGCTGCGGTAAGCTCACTGTCCTATTTGAAAGTTGTCCAGCAGCGTTCAACTTGGCCCTCTATCGAGGCAAATCTACCCCCATCCACGTACGAAGGAACGGACACAATCTCTTGAGTTCGCCGGAGCCGACGACCGCGGGCACGAACTTCGATTTCGAGTACACAAGAGACACCGAGTACGCGTCTCCCTAACGCCGATCCAGGTCAAAGTGTATTTTCTCGGTCGCGCTCTGACGACGGTAAACGAACCGCAGCGGTACGCGCGTCCGGAATTTGCCAAGGCGGACTTTCCCCCTTTTGACTTAATTGGCGGCTTTCTCGCACCGGGGGACCGTCTTTGACTTTCCTTTCAGCGAACGAGAAGTCCGAAACTCGCCAATGGTCAGCGGCGCGAGACAATGTCGTAAAGACTCGCGAAGTAACGAGCTGCGGTAACGTTCCGTGCTGCTGCACCGGCGAACTATCGTTTCAGAGATATTGAGAACACGTGAAGTCTATTGATTTGCTTCGTTTTATTAGTTCACTTTTAATTCATACGACTTGAATAGGTTTCTAGCTGAATATAAATTTTACTAGATATATAGGATTCAAAATGTTTAGCTCGATTTATCTACTTCTGTCAGTCATATCGTTGATAGAAAAACATTAATAATGTCACGAGATTTTATTTTCATTCTACCATACGATAGAAATGTCATGCTTTTCCAGCAGCGAATAATAACGTCAAACCATTTATAAGAAAATCGTTCGATCTGTAGATTTGTTGTGCGAGTGATCTCTCGATTTTCCGGTCTATTTGATTCACAGTCTTGAAACTCACGTAGACGCAAAACGCCAATAAATACGCGTCATTTGTTCTTTGGTACGTTAAACCACTTCTTTCGACTTCTTGAATTTGGTAACTAACTTAATTGGCGGCTTCGAGACGGTCGCAGACCGTCTTTGTAGATTGAAGTGGCCACGGGACCACGACGTTTTAGAGGGTCGTGGACGGCGACTAAGAAGCTCGAAACTTGTTAATGGCGTGGGTGTTATGGGACAATGGCGTAAAGACCGTTAAGATTACGAGGGGACTATAAGACTTCGTATTTGATGCAAACAGGACCAATTAAGTCGTTAAAGGAATAGGTTTTCTTCTTTTTTAATCAAGTGCCAAATATATATATGAAATATTTTATTAAATAACTAAAATTTTAAATGTATACAGCGACCCCTATGCTCTTAAATTTCTGATGCGAATTTGAAATTTATTTTCCCTAGTAGGAACGCCGTGGTATCGAGTTTTTGAGTTGTGAGCGCTTGGAAATATCAGAATTTTCGCTAATCAAGCTCCAGTGTGAACGGGTAACTGCACTGTTCAATAGTAGATTTACGACCATTACCGGGCTTTGCACATATTTAACAAATGACAGTGAAATACAATATGGCGGACCGTTCTGCTCAGTAGAGATATAATGCTTCAACGTTGGCGAAGCCATGTTCGTTGGTCGCTAGCTAGTGGAAACAGTAAATCTAAACGCTTACATGGATACCGCGTTACGTGTACGAGGACTACGTTTATACCAGCGAGTCACTATTATTTCGAATATCAACGCGGCATTAAGCCGATGTAAACTGGAGGTAAATACGATCTGCACCCTTCGCAATCAGCGAATAAAATCATTTGGCTACAGGTGTCATTTCCGACAACTTGCTCGCCGTTGTTTCGCTCTGCATCAAATTTTGTAGTCATTTTGGGGACATTGTGGTTTTGGGAACGACAGGTTCCTCTAAATAAATGTCAAAATGTTATTTTGCGTAGGTACAAATTGTATCTCTCTTTGCTAAACTCTTAATTTTATATTCTAATAAAAATTGAGTTGAAACTATATATAAAATAATTTACTATATAGTAAAAAGTAATTTTGAAATAATATTTCAGATATATGTATTTGGCGGTATTGAAAATGGAATATTTAATTTTCACGCGCGCGAGAATATCAATACTATAATTTTGATTGCTACGCAGATTGCGAGAGATTCGCGCGCATGACAATAATGTATTAAGTCTCTCTCTCTCTCTCTCTCCCTTTTTTTGTACACGCTCATCATTTTACTCATATCGCAACAATCTTGCTTTAAACTGCGACGCAAAAATTCGACGGATTTAGTTATATCCTTGTAATTCCTTTGAACGCGCGGAGAATATTTGCTTTGAAGTAATCTGCAGCAGGGAAAGGGTACGCGCCCCCTGATATGAATAACCTTTTTCATCGGGATGGAAGAGAGTATAGGAGGGATCGAGAGAGAGAGGGAGATGGAGAGAGAGAGAGAGCGTGGAAAAGAGAGTTAATTTTACGACGAGAAAAATGCGCGTTTACCGGCCGGTTGCGAGAGAGGGACGGGGCGAATGCCCGAAGCGAAGCGCTGAAATTCGTTTCTTGTCCCTAGCGAGCGGTTTTGTACCTTTGTAATAAAACTGCATTTTTTTCCCATTTTCGCGTACAGCACGCGCGCGTCGAAATTAACGTTACGCGGAGATGGGCATTACGCGGAGTTTCCGGTTAATGGACCGTAACGCTTATATCTGGCTGCCCTTGGTAATTTATCGGCGACACGATAAACGCGATAAACGTTGCCCGGGCATCGACACTGACGAATCGGATCGGCGTATGCTTCGCAACTTTGTGTCGTCGTGCATGTTTATGTGGACCGCCCGAAAATTCGGTGATAGACGACAGCGATAGAGAAAGAATAGTTATTCTCTCGATGCGTCGAGTGTAAAATCGAGAATCACGAGGGCGGGAACGACGTCGATCTGACTATCCTCTTTGTTCCTCTTCCTCTTTCTCCCTTTCTCCGTCTCTCCCATTCGCCCTGCCTCACGAGTTTTCCCCTCTCGCTGAGGGACCCGGCAATGTTTGTGGACGAGGGCACGACGCTTTTACGGAGGCACACATAATTTTCTGCGCCGACTGCTTGCGCTTCGTAGGTGGTGGATCATCCTTATCTGACTGTCTAGCAGATATGCACGTTCTTCGACCGAGATAAGGCGCATCCGACGCGGTGAATTTTCGCGCGATCGTGCGCCGCTTCAGATTGCTCCATCCTCCACGTGCCCCTCCCCCCCTTTCTCTCCGCGAAACGCTTGATTTAGTACCATAATCGCCCGCGGATATTTGCCTTGCGTGTAACGTGCCAAACGTGGATAAGCGAGTGTCGCGGGTATCATTTAAGAGGCCCGACCGTACGTGCCGCTATCGAATCACGATTCCCGCTTCAATAAACTTTCTATTGGTGTTCCTTACTGTGCTACATACAGAACACTTCATAATTCTATTTTCACACCCAAATAAATTTGTCAAAACGTCAATGATGGCGTAAAATAAGTACATTGGATAGTGATATCTCTTCGATCTATATCTAACGGAAGAGATATCGGAAATCGATGCGTAATATTGATCTTTTTTTCTTTCAACCTTTAGTGATATCGAAAAGATATAATCGTGAAATGTAGATGTATCGTTTCACACCGTGAATCCAATCGGACGGAACTTATGGCAAACGAAAAGCGTTAAATTTTCATAGTCGCGATATCACACGGAAACGTGCATAAAGCGATTATATATGACCGTTTCCCCACGCCATTTCCCGTCGGCCACCCCTTGTTTCCCTCTTCCGTTTCTGTTGCGTAGAGAGGAACACCACGTGGAAGGTTAATCAGAGTCAAGGCAAATAAGCGGAGCTACCCGCTCGGTAATTAGCGAGGTCCGTTAAAGTGGATTCCAACACTGGTGCGCGCGCTCACCCGCGTGAGGGACGCAAAAAAGGAGCGTCGCGACGACGATTAAAAGCCAGCCCGACGACGAGCCCCTCTTTTTCGCTCCCGTCCCGTACTCTCTTTCTTTGTCTCTAATAAAGCCGAAAACATTTTGTCGGACGTTAAACTTGGACGTGCGTCGGAGGGAAATACCGCCGGTTTAAGGTGGCGGATCGGTGATTAAAGCGGCGGGGATTGTTGCCTAGAAAAATCGAATGCCCTGTAAGCGAAATAGAGGCATTGAATGAAATTTGTCTTTTTCATCGGTTTATCCAGCCGTATCGATGCCTGGTTTGCCAACGATTAGCGTGCAAATAGTACGAGGGGAATGGTTTAACATCGTTTGTAAACGGCAAACGATATTTGTAATAGTAAATGGTGTTATTAATATCGCATTATGCTCTGTAGCGATAATTCGTTCGTAGAGATTTATTCCATTGACAAATTGAATCACATTTATGACAGTAATGAAATTTATTATTTATTTCAACGCGTGTCGCCTCTCGCTCGGAAATCGCCACCCGTTAATTCGCGCACCCTCGCACTCTCATTAACCTTTCTCCTTCCGACAAGCGCAAAAAAAGATCGTTCGAGGAGTTATCTCGTTCGCTCTATCGAGCATCCTGCGAAATCTCACCTGTGCGCTGGCGGCGCATCGAAGAACACACAGTGCGCATTCAAGCTGCACACTGTTATCGAGAAGGGTGAAGGAGAAAAGAGAGAGAGAGAGAGAGAGAGAGATATACATAGAGAAAGAAAAAAAAAGCGGCGCGATTCTGGCGGAGCGGAATAACGTGCGAGGAAGGACGGAACTAGGAAAGGGGATGAACAACGTGGAGGGGGACGGAAAACCGGAGGCTCAGCTCCGACCGAGTTTTTCGGCGGCATTACCGATTTATATTTTACGCCGGATTTACCGTCGGATGTGTATGTTTTTAATATCCTGGATGCACAAACCGCGCGCGCGCGCATCGATGCGTCTCGCTCGACGAACGTTCAGCGATGCACGAATAGCTATATATCCTTTTCCTCCGCCACCCTATCCGCTCACCCCCGTTTCCCCCCGTCGCGCATCCTCGTTCACCCCTCACTTCCTCTCATTTCTACACAAATCCGCGATCTTTTGTCCGCTTTTCTCTCTCTCTCATTTTTTCTCTGTCTTTTTCTCTCCTTCTGTGTCTTTGTTTTTCTTCGCGCATCTCTAACATCCCCGCATCTTCTCCGCGAGATTCCACCTTTCTTCGCTTGCTCACTTCGTGATCCTTTAAAATCCTTTTCTCTGTGCACCTCGCGCAATTCATTTTCCCGAATAACACCATCCTCTCGACTCGCCTCTGGCGAGCGTTAATTTCGTTTTAGTACGGCCCTATCCGGTTGCACCGCGACTTTGTGCGGCAGTTTAGTAAGTGCAACACGTCACTTGTACACTTCGCTTAATATTTTATTTCATTTTATACATATATGTATACACGAGATGCACACATCGAGTCATCCGTGTTTCTCTTTACATATGAATTCTTTGACCAATTTAAAGTTAATTTCTTTGATAAAAACGGCGAGACACGTACAATTTGCGATACGCGACTTTTATAACGCGGCTGCACAAGAGCTCTATACTACATACAAGAAGAACCTTCATCTCTTCAATTTCGGTAGGGAGGGAGAAAGAGAGAGAGGAGCATAAATAAAGTTTTCTTTCTTCTTCCGCTTCGCCTTCTTGCTTCCACCCGCGCGGTGATTAAAGTATCGAGTGTACGACGAATATCGCGCGAAGGATACTCGCGCCTATTAATAACGCGACGAATTGAATATTCAACGCGCATTTCCTCCAGTACAAATACCGAATACATAGGGGACGAGCGTCGTGTAAGAGCCGTGGAAGCGCGCTCTCGCGATTAAATGCGCCGGTCGACCCCCGTGTTTGTGAACGCGATCAAACCTGTTTTTGTTCGTCTGGACCGTGCACAGTGAGGGTTCTCCTAGCTGCTTCTCTCGTCGAGAGAAGGCGAGTAGCACGATGGTGAGGAAGAGAGAAATAGAGAGTGAGAGTGAGAGAGAGAGAGGAGGGAGGAGGGGAGAGTCGATGGCAACGCGTTTCGGATAGTCGGCGCTTTGTATTTGCCCATTAATAGCGAACTACCATCCTAGCTGGTTGCCTAGTCGGCGCTGAGAAATTAGCGGAGGCGCTAATTGTATTACGTAATCTAGTTAGTGATGTGTGCACTTGGCAATTCGAAGCGAAGAACCCCGCCTGGTCCACCCCCGGTCGCCCATTCCCCGGAGAGAAACGACCATCCCTAGGTGCATCTTGCGAACGCTCGTGCCTTTCGCGCGGGTCGCCTACCGAACGAGCTTTTTCGTTCTAATTGCCCGATCGTTGCCGTTTCCCCACCGTCTCCATATGTTTGACCGGTCATTTGCCCCCCTTCCTCACGACGGCCGTCACGCTCCGTGATGCACGACGCCAACCAACTCGGAGCGTCGATTTGCATAATGTGTACTTACCGCGAAACTATAACTCGACGTGCTCGATATCGTCCTGAAAATAGCATTGCGAGCTGATGCAGACATTAGACAGTTTCCGCGACAGTTCGGTCGGAACTTGCGCGCGTGAGAAATTCTCCCTCGTGAAAAAAGCGTAATGTTACGTCGTTTAAGTTCATCGCGCCGCGCTGTATTCCTGAAATGGAACGTGTCTTGCGAGGGTGGAACGGCTATAGCGGCGCCGAGAGAATTCGCCGGCGGCGGGAGGCCCCCGTTTTCCGCGGAAACGAGTTTGCTGGAAGTTAGCCCCCGCCCGCGAGAACGTATGTAAACAATGCAAGCGCGTAAGCCAACGAGCGGAAACAAAATGATATTTGCGCGAATTAATCTTTGTGAGATTGAAAACCGGGCGCGTCTACATTATTTCCGAGTTTACGGAGCTCGCGGCCGTGGCGAGCTCTGAGAATGTGTGTGCGAACCGTCTCGAAACGTAGATACGATAGACCGGAGTGGAGCGTCTACGTGGAACGGCGAGGTACCGAGGATTGCGGCTGAAACGTTTCGACAGCGCGATACAGCTTTTATGCATGTAGACGTAAGAATTGTACACGTTTACATCAGAAACCATATCGCTTTCGGAATGGTTCGCAACAACGCGGTTGAGCCGCAACTCCGCCTCAATTAAAACCGATGGTTCCATGCCGTTCAAGCGGGAATGGCACGTTTGCAATCTGTAGTGACACAACACGCGGCAAATGCGGAGAGTCAGCCCTGCGCGCCGGCGGCGGCCCTGTATACGCTGTACATATGTATATACCGGGTAGTATATAAAGCACTTTCGAGTCTTTCACGAGCCGGTTTCACCGGCGCGCATCACGGTAAGCGCGTCTGCAATGCAACCTAACGCCCTTCAATACCGTTACTGCCCTATTGACGAAGCGATGACGATCTCCGTCGTTTCACCTTTCTACGCTCTACAAAGTTTAACGCACCCATTTGCAGACACGGCTTGAGAACTACGACTGAAGGAAGCGTCTCGCGCAATGAAAGATACCCTTTTGGTTCCCAGAGTGTCGCGGGACGACTCGCGCCGTGACACTTGACGTCGTGCCACGGACGTCGTGCCAGGACGAACGAAGACGAAGGGTTGAATGAAGGGGACTTTATCATACTTCTTACGCGCAGGACAGGTCTCCTTCGATGGTTTACCCGCTCAAACATCGTGACACAATGCCGATGCGACCTGTCGTCTCTACATCCCTTCACCTTTCAATCCGCCGTCAGCTGTTTCCGGGACGAAAGGGAGGGTCGAACCACCTTTCTCCAAGTGCACTTCGCCGCAATAAATTTATTTTCCTCGCCACTTGCCGCGCATATCGTCCGCGCGCGAATCGAAAGGTGGGTCGGGGACTATTCCCCGGGATCCGTCCTTCTGTTGTAAGATCATTCTTGCGAAAACGAGGTGACCCCGATTACCGAAACACCGTCGGCCGATACACACCGCTTATATCGGTCGCGCGAGATAGAAATCCGGTGATCCCTCGGCGAAACTTGCCTCCATCAGCCGGCGAACCCCTCTCGCGCTTTTATTTCTCGCGCTCACATAAACGCGCGCGCACCCACACACACAGGGTGTTGCCCCAATTTTTTTATCGTCGCGTTTTATTCGACGTTTTATCGCGAGTTTACGTTCCGGCGAAGTTTGATGGACTCTCACGGCGCCGCTTTAACGCCTGTATCAATTTCAGCGATATCGCGTAGAGCACAAGTCGCGCGAGGTGGATTCCCTCCGTGACATTCGGACGCAGAATCACAATGGACCCTGGCGAGAAATTTGGGATAATCTTTTCTGCAGTTCTATTTGTCGTTCGCGCGATCAAAATGCGAGTGAAACATTTACAGAAGCTTTCCCCCTTTTGATTTATCGTTCTCGTAAGGACTCAGAGCGAAATTCTTTTCTTTCCCTTGTAATAATCCACTTTCGCTATAGTGTTTTTTTCGTTCTTTTCGTCATAAAATGTAGAGTGCAATGGTAGCAATGGGAGTCCAACACGGGACATGGCTGCAGAGAAACTGAGATTCGCGAGTGTACACAGCCTGGAGATTTGTCTCGCTAAATCTACTCTATGCAACTTTCTTTTTCCCCTCCCCTCCTCTCTCTCTCTCTCTCTCTTTCTCTCTGCAGGATCGAAAGTAGCTTGCTCTAGACAAATGATGTACAATTGATGTACATTGTACAAAGAAAGATAGAGAAGTCTAGCTATAGTAAGTTTCGCTCTAGTTAAAGAATATTACATAAGAGACCTATAAAATCCAATTTTAAACGTTTATTTGTACGTGCAACATACCTATGCGTGTAAAAATATTTTACTTATTTATATAAGTTATCTAAAATCATGGCTCTTTATCATTACCTGAGAAAAGCAGAATATCATACAAAGAAATCTTTCGTTTCTCCACTTTCATATTTATTTTTCATGTCTACGCCTGCGAGAAACTCCCTCGCAATCCTTTATTCACCATCGTGGTATATTGCAATATAAATGTTGCGTACGCGCGTAATATTTGTCGGACACGGTCGTGGTGTCTCTATTAAATTCTAGACGTAAAATATGAACTTTCGTGGCTGTATTATCTCCGTTTCTCTCTGTACGCGGCGGTGGCGGCGTCGGCGATGGTCGCATTTAGCAAAACATTATTAAGTCCGTACTTATTCGCTTTAAAACGGACCGAAGCGCGCGAGGCCGCATAAACACGCACGTACATTTCGCGTCCCCGGCACCCTCGTAAACATCCCCGCTAAATTCCACGCAGATACGGCGCGCGAACTTTCGTTGCCGCGCCCGGCTACAATATTCCGCGCATGCTGATTTCCATACGGTGCTGTATAGCGTAAGAGTTTTAATCGCATCCGCGCGACGGTAGTCGTACGCACCGCATACATATTGAGCGTGTACATTCCCCGGGAGTGGGTCAAGCTACGGTGCATTTCTGCCCGCGACGTAAATATATAAATATACATTGTGGTGTATGTACATGTGTGTATGTGTGTGTATGTGTGATGTGTTACACGCGTATACCGAGCATAAACGTAAAGTCGGCACTAGATACGATAGCAAAGTTTCACAATGCGAAATATCGGCCGGACTCGAACCGTCTGCTCGTGTCACAAAGCGCACCATCTGTCACGAATGGAGAGTGGTACTATCATCTCTTTTTTTTTCTTTTTGCGCAACTAATGTAATAGTGAAAATGAAAATACGAATAAAACTGGGATTTTCGACATTTTGAGAAAGAAAGGAACTAGAACAGTATAAAAATCAGTATTTTTTTCAATATTCGAACTGTGGAAATATAAATATGAATATAAATATCGCTATATGAATGTTGATGCGAATGTGAGAATAAATATGCAGCACAAATATATAACGGATGTAAATGCAATTGTATTTGTACAATAGAATACAATTTGAAAATACAACATGAAGAGTGTTTAAAGCGCGCGAATTTCTGTTTCTCGGGGAAAGTATTGATTTGAGAAAAGGAAAAGGGAAAGCATTTTAGGTAAACTCGAACGAATCGGCACCTTTCGTTGCCCTTAGTTACGCGCATCGCGATACCCATCAGCCGCCGATCGATAAGCACGAAGTCACCAAAGTGTCGGCTTACTTGCGTAACAATTTAATCGGCGAATGCCCGCCCAAGCCTCCTCGTCGATAAGCTTTAACGGCGAATGCCGGCGTCAAGATCGCGTCAGCCGAGGCCAACTAGGAAAATCGCCGGCCTGAGAATCGAACGCCGTTCGGCCAACGCGAGAGTTGAATAGGGGCAACGACCAAGGAGACCCCACGGGCGATCTATTATGTGATTGCTCATTATTGTTTTACGGCCCCGTCGAGTCAGTCGACGACTCGACAAACTCGAGGAACCGGAGGGTGCCGCGGAGAGGACAGGATGAAGAAGTGGATGCTCGGCTCTCGAGAGAGGGTGGTAATAAAATCAAAGTACCGATGGGTGCCTCGAGGTCCGTTGATTCTTTCACGGATAATCGAGTGCGGATGGAACGAGGCCGGGAGATCGGGAGGAACTTGCGGAACAGATAATTACGCGTCACGGCGATGTGTTAATTCTGGCGCACATTGTTCATTCCAATCTCGTTTATACCGCGCGGCCGGTGAATTTTAATCGCATCGACATCCGACCGCTCTTTGTTTCCGGCATACGAGACGCAACACGCTTAATGACATGTAATCTACGCGAGAGCGTTCTGATTACCCGTTACTTTTGTGCCGCGCGCGAGCAGATATCTATTTTAGAGCTTCGTAAAACATTCGTTCGTTCGGATCCAGAGAGAATCTTAACATCCGTCTGCGACCCAATTAAATTACGGGATTTCGTTTTAGCCTCGGGTTTCAGAGACCGGCCCCAGGTTAATGAGAAAAATCGCGGGATGTAAAGGGTGCTCTCCTGCGGTCGTAAGGGCTTCTCGTCCTGGAATTGCTTTCACACAGGCGAACCATGAGTCTTCCTGCGTTGTCGGTGTAGAGAGGAAACAGATTGCGGAGGTCCCGTCGTCGCTTTTGTTCGACGAAGACGCCGCGAGGCGTTGCGTGGCGGAAGACATCGATAGGTCGATAGACGACGACAATGACTATGACTCGCGTTGGTCCTGGAAAACGTTCTGGGTACCAGTTTAGTATCGGTTGCCATGAACTGGTTTGCATCGCTGGTAGAAAATACAAACGATTTGCTCGCAACAATGCCGGTACGTGTACGGTAAACGAGATCGTATAAGCGCATGATGGTCCCGGGCGGTGGAAATAGAATTCTACATACTCGTACACGGTTCCGTCAGTCATCCCATATCTGCCCCTTTTTTAGAGACCTTTCGTTTCTTGTGCGCCGGAAATATCTTCCAGGTGAACGGCCATTCGCCGCTTTCGCGGTGGACGGCCGTTTCTCGATCTCCGCGCGTCAAATATCACATTAACGTAGCTATAAATGCGCTTTTGCGCGCGTACGTTGAAGCGAAGGCTTTTTCGAGTCTTGAGCGTTCCTCATACGAACTGGTAATTGCTTATGTCGTCTATATTTGTCTTCGACGTTCGGAAAAAGCTCGTGTTAAGAATATCAGAAGAATAAAAAAATATTACGTCGTTTATTACTAGTTATTTAATCGATATAATATGTACACAAAAAATGATTATCTTTTTTTAATTCTACGATATGACATATAATTTACTGAATAATTTTAGAAAATATCTGTGCTCTAGTTGAGGATTGATCGGGAATTATTTGAAGCGTTATTTTCTTCAATTAAAAATAATTCCGTCACTTTATTTCACATTCGGTCATTTATGCCGAATATATCGCGTATGCTTTGAAGAAAAGGCAGGTACAAACATACGAAACATCGCTCCCGCAGGAACAATAAATACCGAGCGGCGGCGCGACACTCTTGTCCGTTGAAATGGAGCGGAAAAGGGCGTCGTTCCTCTCGTGAACTAATAAATATTCGGATAGCGGCCTTTATAAGCGGATAAACATCTCGATAATTCTTCTCAAGGATATACGAGGTCGGTTTGCGCGGTGCATTCCGGTACAATGGAATTCCAGAAGAAGAAATTTTTAGCCACTTCCGACAAACCTCGATATGCTTTTATGCCTTTTTCTTAAAGCTCGAGATTGACGTTCGAAGCTTTCCTTCACGAATGTTTAATTTTTCGTTTGATCGCGAAATAGAGGCGAAATTCTTGTGCAGGGTCCGAAATATTCAAAATTGAATTGACATTAAATTTGACGCAGCGCATGTTACATGATGTAAGATAAAATCGAATATGGAAGAAATTAACTTAAACAAATGATATTAACTTAAATTAACTTATTAAAGATTGTTTAAATGTCATTTCCGAAAATGTCACACTTGCATTTCTATTTTAGAATTTTATTTCTATTTTAGTTCTTATTTTTATCCACACACATTTTTGATCACTAAACTATTATTAAACGCGGAGAGAGAAACAGCGACAGGAATTGGTACTTTCACTGCATTTTTGTTAACATTTTTATTGACAAAATTACGATTTTGTCGATTATTGGCGGTAGGAGCACTATTCTCCGTCTGTGTCGCAAGGAGGGACACCGTAATCAGCGTTTTATATTGACGCAAATGCACCGGCGCAGACGTCAACACAATGGAACACGGAATGCTCTTTGTTGTCATCGCCGTCGTCCCGATAATCTCCACGACTTCTCTGTCTCCGCTCAACAGTCCGCGTCCAGGATCATCCACTCGTCTTTTGATCTCGATGGACGTCACTCCACGGCGTCCCATTCATCGGGCTGCACCTCGACGTCAGTCGACCCGAAGCTTTTCCTTCATCTCCATCAGTCGCGCGTTCCCTATTCATCCTTCGAGGGAGAGGAGTGCTCTCGAGATATTATTTCATTTAGCCTCGCCGAGAGCGCAAACTATCAGGTATATCGGCAATATCCATTCACACGCGGCGCGCGTGCAACGCGCTCATCCTCCTTCGCACGCGCCCGCTCATCGGAGCGCATCGCTACGCTCATCAATCAGTCGCGCCACGCTCGCGATAAATCTCCGCGCGTAATTTATTAAAAAGAAATGCAGGCGCACTGCGGAAAATCGCAGTTGCGCGCCTGCAATCCTCCTCGCCTCGGCTCGGTGTAAAGCTCACCCCCGCCCGTGAGGCCGCTTGATTTCCTGAATGCGAGCCAGATTCCACGCGGGGTGAGATCCCGCGATATCGACCGCGAACGTAGGGTACGAAAAACCGAGCTCCGATCGTCCGCGGAACAATGCGTCTCTCCGCGAAATGATCCGTATTGGCAAAATTATCGGCGATGCTTTTATTGCCGACGCTCTCGAATTCGCGGACTGCTCGTCGATCCGTATTGCAGCTTAGGGTCGATTTTAACGATCCGTTGGAGCAGCTGCGGCAAATCGACCTTTCTCTCTCGCGGCCAGGACTCAACCGTTCTACTACAAGGACGGCGGAGGATACGACGGCTAAGGGGGGGGGTGGGGAGAAGCGGGATAACCGTAGGAGGAGAGCAAGACGGATACGAGGAGAGAGGGAGGTCGGAAGCTTAAAGCTCGCTCCTGGACTTCGCCTCGATGCCAGGATCGGTAAAGTTCTCATCTCACGTTTATAAGTGGTCGATATACATGTGTGTGTACATGTGTCTGTATGTGCATGTGTGCGGGTACAGGTGGCTACGTGAGAGTATGCATGTGGGCGTGCGCGCGCGTTCGCGCGGGCCTGAGTGTGTTCTGTCCCCAGCTGCCGAGAGATAACATCCAATTTGCGCGCAAACCGCCGGATTTCGTGCGGGGCAGATCCTCGACTCGCTTGCTCCGCGGTTCGCCCCGCGTGCCTCCACCCTCTTCCCCTACACGCCGCACAGATCGTGGATCCAGTTCCTTATCATTTGCCTTATCGCATAATAATAGCGTAATACATATGTTCTAACGTGAACTGTTTACATTAAGGAATTGAAAGCTAATTGAAAAGTGCCGATATTCTTCGGAAATGAGTTCTTCGGATACCAAATGTTTCTGAAAATGTTATCGAAAAATTTGTAAAGAATCACGTATTAGCTTATCATAATTTATTTGTTTTATTGGTTTCTTTTAGATTTGTTTCTAATTGGCCATGTTACGAAGGACAACGAGCGACTTTTGCCACGTTCAGTCTGCGTCCTAGCACGACGCGCGGATTATTTTACATCAAACGCGACGTGAAATAGCCGACGCGGACTGACCGCCTGAATAATTAGACGTGGTTTTGACTTGCAAAAAATCCGGCAAAGCGGGAGAAGCCGGAGATAAAGGCCAGATGCTGCGCACGCGATGTTCTCAGCTTCTTTTAAATGATACGTGACCGGAATGTAGGGTGTCCTAGGAAATCTGTACGGTGTGTGATACGTAGTACGGTATTCTCTGAATTTTGAGATGATTTTTCCTTTGTCAACATTGAGACCAAGATCTAATTACAGAATTATTCGGTCTACGAAATTAAAGGGCCCCGGCGAATCGAATTTCAGAGGAACAAATAGCTAAAAATTAATTTTAAGTAAACTTTACACTGAGACAGAGTTCCAAGTGGAGGTTCAGTTACCAAAATATTTAATGTTAAATATTCGAAAATCTCGGTAAGAGATGGCAGCAAATTCCATTTTCGTTTAGTCAAAACAGTCTCAAAATTTAGAGAGAGCATATCTCATTTCTCGTTTATCTTGCTGTCGTTATATACGTATTGTCAGATATCCAGTATAATTGCAAAAAAGGAATCTATCCCCTCCCCCTCTTCTCTCTCTCTCTCTCTCTCTCTCTCTGTCCGTCTCTGTCTATCTATCTATCTGTACCAGGATGGAGTTACTTTTCCGCGGATTGCTGAGGTATTCTCTCTGTAAATATGATATTTCTCGCGGAGATAGAATATCTCTCGTTACTTTGGCGGAGCGGTTTTCCTCGCGTATCCACACGCGCATTTTCTTACCCTTAACGAAGAACTTTTCACCTTTGGCCTTTTTGGCATCGCGTTTAACCGGTCACCGACGATAACTTTATGAATAATTAATAGCCAACCACCACCTGCGGAGCTTTTTGCGTCGTTAAAATATCGCGCTTGTTCGTTTAAACTCGGCGCTTTAAAAGGCGATCCGAGGCTTTGCCTCGGTTCGCGAGACTGAAATTGCTTGCTGCTCGATCGCTTCTTCATAGTGCTTACGGAGCATAAATACGTAAAACGCTTCATTGTCTACAATAATCAGTAGCCTTGAGCGACCTATTTTGCATACAATCGGAGCATAAGTACTTAGAACGCTTCATTATCTATTATCAGTAGCCTCGGGCCATCTATTTTGCCGGTTCATTAAAGCGTGTGCTACGTTACTTCATTATGATCTCGATGCAAATCTTGATGATGATTTCTTTCGCGTTTCGGGGAACGTGTTTTCGTCCCTGCTCCTAGAGCAAGGAGATTAATCTTCACTCTTCTTTTAGTGCACCTTAACTTGCTCGAATTAAACTCTAATCTAGCAGCGATGCTTGAGTGAAGACAAGTTCGTTAAGTGTGCTTAATCGAATTACGACACACGAAAAGTACTTAATAGACAGTGAACGATCTTCTCTCCATCGGGAAGAATGGCTTTGCGCCGGGTCTGAGCGCTTTGCGACTCTAATTAGCATCCCCGAGTAACGACGAGTCCCTTTCTTATACCGGATGGAAATACCGGAACTTTATCTCGTTGACAAAAATCTATTCCAACGCCGATTGCAAATTAGCGGTACGATGTTTTCCACAGGAAACGTAATTCCTTTGTGGCCCAACGGAAAATTTTATCATGTAGAAAATAAAAGTTAATTAATTTGTTAATTAATTTCGAAACCGTGTACAACAATTATATTGCATATAATTTCTAACAGACAGAAATATTTGTAAAATTTAATATAGAATTTTTCATAGTTCATATTTTTTACAGTATTTTTCGTAACGAATATTTATTCTCGCAGCATCAATATACATCAATATACATCCCAATATTGAATCACAATATTTTAAACGATTATTATTATAAATTAAGTTTTTCTGGCACATAAAGAGCTCTTCATCGTATTAGAACAGCGGTAGATAAATTTCATTATGTGCGACAGGATGACAGCACCATCACCGTCGCCGTTTGCGTCTGACCTTCTAAATTAAGGAGCAGTTTATACTCGGTACATTGTAAACATAATTAAAGGTCTCGTTAACATGAGCAAACGATAAAGCAGATTTCAACTTCTCATATTTCTCGGAAAGACACGAAACGTCGTCCCGTCGCCAAGAGACCGCGAGTAGTAAAAACCAGTTCGTAGTCAGACGCCGCTCTGCTTATCCGCGGTCTACATTAATGCCCTTTGGTTTATTCATATTTCATTTCTTGCAGTTCCCATTTAATATGCAACTTGTTAAAATATCCATTTCTTCAGGACGTCTTCCCAAATAAGCGTAGTATCGAATCTTTGTTAATTAATTCAAATACAGAACTCACTGTTTCAGCTGACAGATATTTTTAACTGCTAAATTGTGGACTAAATTGAATTCTCCCTTTTGTGCCATAACGCGAGAGTTGAGCAAGTTTTCTAGTAAATATGGTTTCGCAACGAGACTTGGATTTCTCTCTCTCTCTCTCTCTCTCTCTCTCTCGGAGATATCTTTACACATGATGGTAGTTAAAAACATAAGCAGGTTACTGCAAAAATTGAAAGCCGCTACTTGAATTATGGGGCGAATCCAGCCGTTACTACAAACTTCTTGAGAAGTTTTACCGACTCCGTGGCACACTTTCCTGCTGTTTTCAAATTGGCCGCGCCACTTCCTCTTGATAAATAGCCGGTTTCCTTCGGGAACTTTTGTATTCGCGTAGCGTGCCTCAATGCTATTTTCGCGATTTGCTGAATCGACGTTGTATTTTGTTCCTTCTTACTTCGTTTAACCCGTACATTTGCTCCGTCACTATCGGCGTCTATCTCGACGGAGAACAGAGGCAAACTTAGCGTTTGAGTTCAGCAATGCATGAAAGTGCCATCCGTAAGGAGTTTCCGTCGACAGCTTTTAGTTCCCCTTTGTGCAACTTCTCTCGCGACATTTTGCGATGCAGATGTATCGAGAAAGAAAGGAAATATTTACTACACAAGGATTAATTACTACCAAGAACCTTGATGTCCAAGAGATACGTTTGCATCTCGACAAACGATCAAGTAAATGCGTGAATAACTTTAATGCAACAAACAACACATGTTCCCTACTACTACTTTAAATTTACAGCGTTTACATTAAAAGAATGCTCTTGTTCGCGATACATATTTGCCGCGACTGCTACGACATAATTTCGCCTTGACTTATATCATCGCGCGAAACTCTTTTGTCGGCGTACATCGCGGCGGTGTGTATATGTACCGCTGCAACATAAGATGGATGACGTGACACGGTTGCATAGCTGCACGCATATAATCCAAAGCCTCGTGAATTTTGGATGCGCCCGTCAGGCGCACATAAATAGAATGCGATATTTTGCAACATGAAACAATAACGAGGCGGCGCAACGTATGTGCTCTTTGTTCCGTGATACCCGAGTTGGTGGCGGCGGCCATCCCCCTGCCCCCTACTGCTCTCCCTGTTGCCCCTCACACGCCGTCGGCACAAGCCCGGTTTACCTATCCGTCGGCTTTTTCTTTTTATTCGCTCGTAAAAATCACGAGGGCTTTCGAGCACGATTTGCATCCTCGAAGGTATCAGTACGATGCGGCGCTTCAATCCGGAAACTTTTTAAAATCACGTACATATTGCGAGGGGAGTTGCGTATGCGCGCGTTTGAGCGAGTTTTCCTCTTTCTCGTTTTATTTCGCTCTCATCTCTCTCTTTCTCTAGTTCCCTTTCTCTTTCTCTCTCTCTCTCTCTTTCTCTTTCATTCTCTTTTTTTAACGCGCGCAAACGGTAAATTCTTTGTATCTTTAATGCATGAATTACGGAATTGTATTGCCCCGCGTTTACCGTGCACCCCCTGAAATTTCATATTCCCATACGCGCGTTTGCAAAATACAGTCTCCGCTTTTATCCGCTTGTAAAATTCTCCCGGGCGCTCTCGCAATTTGCATTTTGCGAAAAACCGAAGCGAGACGACAACTGCGCTAAAATTGTTAAATCGCATGAGCGTGTCCCACGCTTTTTTTTATCCTTTGCAAAGCGGTTTGTAACGGAAAAAAACGGAGTTTTTGCTGGGAAAAAATTGATTCTTTTATGAATGAGGGGAAGGGGGGGAGAGAAACGTCATACGATAATGGACGCATCGTGGATAGAACATTAGCTCTACGGGATTGTTACCATTTTTTCGCAAGAGTTATGGATTACAGCGTTCATTGTTTCGCATGCTTTAGTGAGCCTGCGTGTAATATTATTGATTAACAGTTCGCGGCACGTTACAACGTAGAGCATCGCTGATAATAGAAATTTAGCCCCGACAGCGTAATAGAATTTAATTAAAAAATTTAATGCAATTCGACTGAACTTTTCCTTCGTGTGTAAATGGTTTTATCCGAAGGGTATTATTTAATACACCAGGCAAAGTACCGCGCATTCGACTAGATAAGTTTGTGTGTTGCGATACAGATCCATAAATATTTTATCTCGAAATAGCTGATGATAGAATGTGTTCTAAATATAGAAGTTTACACTTCGTAAAAATTTATATTTGGGATACTATATTTGGAGATTCAGATTTAGATATTGCCTTACTTGTAAATTTATTGTGATTTCGCGATTTTTGTCAATCTAATTTCTGAGCTTATAATGTTTGCAAGACGGCCGATATAATTAATAGCATGTCTCCGATATATACCGGGATCTAAAGAGTTCAAGTATTCGTGCTTAAGGGAAATAGCTGCAGGTTCTATTTGTAATCCTGTTCGTGTCATTTAAACATTGAAGCGGACATCGAGGCAGGCACGGCATGTTACACATAAGTGTACTCGCTTAGCACAGGGAAATAAGATGAGAAAAACAGCAGTCATTGGTTGGAAGTGACATCAATAGTCGAACCACCAGATAAGATTTATGTCGTAAATAGACCGCTCGTAAAAATGTGCAGGTTTAAAAGCAGAGATTTTTTAAATTTAAAATAGAATTCGTTATGAAAAAACGTCGAGATATCAATTTTATTTAATTCCAATTGGATTTTAAATCTGATAGAATTTTAATTGCAGACCACAATAAGATATTTAATATTGAAAATGCAACGTTGTGAAGATATTTATTGTAATAAAAAATGATAAATGATGCGATAAATGATTCGAATTCTTTCAAATTTTTTTTATTCATATGTTTTTGGAAAATGATTGTAAATTCCAACAAATATTCTTTCTGTCTCTTTTCAGCAAACGCATTATTTGCCCGATTTTTAGCCTAATTTTTACGAAGGAAAGGTAATTAAGTGTCAGCATTCTGATATTCCATTCTTGATAAAATCTCCGGAATAACGTGCATCAAGCCCGTCTTTTGCTTCGTAATTGGAGCTGTCCACTGCCCTCTTCTTTTTCCCCGCCGCTCCCTGTGACGGCCCGCTGTTCTTGGAACATCGTGTTATCCCGGAATCGCGAGGACAAAACCGGATATGCCCGAGGAGGAGTCACGAAGCTTCGAGTTCCAGACTCCTAAATTATTTTCCCTCGAGCGAAAATTATTCATGGGCCATCTCGATCTTGGCAGAAATCTTGGGTTCACCCGTTTGCTCCGTTCTCCGTTCCTTTTTGTATTTACCCTCTCTTCCCCTCGCTTCTCATCTCGTTAACCGATGTCGTAAGTTATGTTATTTTTTCATACCGTTCGTGTGAAAGGACCGACTCCTTTGCGTCACGGTCGCACTTGCGAAATTCTCCTTGCGCTTGAAAACGGGAATTTCCATGGCTATCCGCCGGCCACGAGTGTGAAGATCTTGTCTATTCAATATTTCAATGTGCCGCATCATCTCGCCACCGACTCGCGTCGCGTATGTACACGATGTATCTTATTTCCGGCCAACGACTTCAGCACCGACGACGAGCCGGTCGGGCCGTCCCTGATTCGTGTCCGACTATTTTCGATCTCGTACCACTTGACGCCGCTTCACGCCTTACGCCTTTACGCTCCATATGTGACACATCTCTTCGCCTGTATTCGCCGATCGACCCTCCTGCCTCTCTGATCCGTGATCCGTGTGCACTTTGTCGTCAAGTGTCGGCTGTCGCACGTCCCATGTCAGAAACACGTGAGAACACGCGTGCTCGACGCTTTCGATCCTCGCGCGTAACACACGCTTTTAGTCTTAAATATAATAAAGATTTCTCGATCTATAAAGAGTCGGCGGCCAAACGTGCGCGCGCGCGAGAGAGAGAGAAAGGCGTATTTTAAACAAAGATTCAAGAAGTTAATTGAGAATAATCGGAGCAGCCGTACAATCGGCGTCCTAAGCGGTATTCGCGGAACGTCTGCAGTTGCGAAAGTACGTTCTGTAAAGACGTATCATTTTCGCTAATTGTTTGAAAGGTCTCCGTCGCGTCGACTGACTGTGGGACTCGAAGTACAGTTCTTTCCGAAGAGCGGAATAGACTCGTTGCGCCACGCCTACCATCTCTTCAGTTTCTGCTCTCCTATTCTTCTCGCTCCAACAACGTCATCCTCCGCGAGCTTTCATTCCGCCGGCTCGGACGGAGAGAGAGAGAGAGAGAGAGAGAGAGAGGGGGGGGGATAGAAAAAGAGAAAAGGACGGCGACGAAAACGAAAAGTGAGAACGATTGTGCGAGGGCAGAAAAGACAGAGAGAAAGAGAGAGGAAAACTGAACTGACAACCGCGCGAATGAATAAATAGAATGAATTTAATTTCCCTCTTGAACCGTGCATTCAAAGAGCCCGGAGATACTCCGGCGGCGCTGGTTGCAACGACGTCAATAGCAAATACGTGCCGGTGCGGGAGGAGGAGGAAAAATTGCAGCGAAGGAAGGAAGGAAGGAAGGAAAACGATGAGAAGGTCGAAAGGACGATAGCGAGGGCAGTGGATGGAGAAAGACTCGCAGGACAAAACGGCCGAAAGAGCCGGTATTACCGAAGCCACGGGGCGAAAACACGATAACACCATTACCCGGGGGGCATAATGAATTTATCGCTGGCAACTTAAGGACAATTAATGCGGAACTTTTGACGTATTGTTTCGCCTCTTCGTGGGTGGCATCCGAAAACGGCCGGCGGAGTCGACTATTTTCCATTCCCCAACGAGGCCGCCCCGCGCTATCTATTGTTCGCAAGTTCTGGGCGGAAAAGAGGGAAATGAGAGGAAGGGTGCAGAAGGGCGGTGGTGGTCTTTTACCGCGGTGCATCATATTATGGCGCGAACCGTGCGCCATTTGCACGGCAAGCTTCGACCGGTGCCGTGATTTACCGTACGTTTCTTGCGTTTCTTGTTTACGAAGCTCACTAACCTGTCCCAGTTATAAGTTAACCCGTGAGTGGTTACACGCAAGAAACGCTCAGGTAAAAAATTGTTTTCTTCTTGCACGGTCACTGCACAATTTATCATCTTACAAGCGACATAATCCACTTTGGATACATACGAAAAAAAATTCCTCGATTAATTATATATTTATTACGTTAATCCGAGAGAGGAGCATTGGCCATTTCATTGATAAATGTACAAGCACACTCGACGGAACGATTCGGATTTGTAATGTCGATGCTCGGTATTATTTATGGTATCTAAGATAGGCTGACCGGATTATTTATGATTTATGGGTCTTCCCTTTCGGCCCTGTGACAGCCACAATGACAGCGCTATTTTCTCTGGCAACATCATTTGAGTCCAATGGACGCGAGGTGGAATTGGTAGAAAGGAGCGTAATTTCCTGAGGTGCACAGCAAAATATGAGCGCGCGGAAGCCTCTTTTCCGTCGCGTATGCATAGAGAACATTGATATATGCGGTATGTGTATTGATAGCGCATGTATAAAGTGCGGGAGAGTACGAGAATTTCCAATAATATTTCAAGCTACAACCTAACCATGCCCTGACAAGTAACTATTTCTCTGTTAGCGATTTATTTTATAGCTTTCATCGCATAGAAGTTTTACAAGGATTACCGCAGTATAATTGACATTATTGAGTTTTGAACTTTGCACTAGCGGCATTAATTTCTAGGATCGTTAGATGAATTAATATTATGTTAATATTATATCAGCGCTAACTATATATATAAAATAATTTCATATTATAATTACACTGTGAACTAGCGCAACGCATTTCGAGCTCGATTCCATACACATATATTGGCGGTGTATCAAATTTAACTAAATAATATAGGTAAATTGATAACATTAAATGCATTAAATCATGTACAATATTATGGAATATTACTGTTGACATTTGTAATACGCCCGAAGTCATATTTAGGACGCTCGATAGAAAGACTATAACGCACGGTCATTAATTTTACTGAAACGCCACACTCAAGAGACATTAACCAGCATTTTAAAAATTAATCCCGAACAAAGAGAGACGACAGTTTTTCTGTTCTCAAATATTTACGGCCGCGAGTAGGTTTCGTAAACACTTTTCAGGTTATTGTAGCAATTATAACGAATTTTGGATAACGGGCTATGCGTGTGACAACGAATACATGGAGGGAGATAGAGCGGAAACGGACGCGGGAGGAAAAAGAGACAGAGAGAGAGAGAGAGAGAGAGAGAGAGAGAGAGAGAGAGAGAGAGAGAGAGAGAGAGAGAGAGAGGAGAGTGGGAGGGAGGGAAGGAGAAAGAGAATTGCGTGCCCGCCGTGTACACGCGTACGCAGAAATTGCGTATGAGCTTCCGGCGCCACCCATTTGACCTGTCATCGACACGCCACTATGGTCGGCGATATCCAATTAATTTGTGGCCATTATTAAAATTAAAAGCATATGTATCATGTCGACGCAGTCTCAAGCGTGTGCGGGCAGCTGCGCTCGCGATCGCGTGAGTTTCCGCCGTCTTCTCTTTCGAAGCCTGCGTTTTTTATTCGATAACCGTCAAATAGAGTTGTTGCTGCTTAATTATTATTAGATAGCCGTATATAACGCGCGCGTTACAGCGCGGCTTCCCGCAACACGCTATCGTATTTATTAAATGCGATCCTGTAATTCGTACTAATTAACGCGCGCAACGTCGCAATAACGTCGAATTGAATTCTTATCTCATTCCTCGAGGATAATAGCAAATTCTATATGACGTAAAGAGATAAGGATTTTCATTGTGTTTCGAGATAATAATAATTTATCGTCGACCGTGTGCGTTACTCCCTTCTGATAACTCAACGCTGCCAAATAATCATTAGGAGTTCCCCTCATGCAACATTAATCACAAGTACACTCGGGATGGTTCGGGACAATGTATAGTTTCGGGAAGGGGTGCCCGACATGTGGGATCGAAAAGCGAAATCCGCACGCGTTTCGGTGATTATTAAATATTTTATTTTATCGTTGTACGGGAGAGAGATAAATCGCCCGTGAGTCATTTTATCCCTATAATTCAGCGATTATGGACGTGCGTGCGCGCAATGCGGATCCATTAGAGCGGCGATCCAAAACGCGATTGAAAATCAATCGGATACATTTTCGGTAATAATCCCTTTAGTGTCTTTGATAACCGTTGCAAATGCAATTAACTTCGCTAGCCATAATCTAGCATCATTTTCGTAACGTCTCTAAAAATTTCGCTCGAGCTTAACAGCGCGAAATTGATTTTGCAATGTGACGTGGTATAATTACCTGGCATAAACAAAATTTTTTAAATTAAGCATTACGCATTGCGGGGATTTCTCACGCGCTCGGTCTGCGTCTGGAATGAAGAAGGAACTTCCTGGCGATATTTTTGCAACAATAGGGTCTTATTGCTGTCACCCGCGGGCGGTCACTTCATAAAGCGTGTTTTACGCGCGGAACGGTCGGCGATATCAAATGCAGATATCGCATTTGTTCGCGACCGCGAAGGAGAAATATTGCGGGAGAGGCCCGGCGTCCTTCTGAAATGTCAACGGCTGGGCATCTGAAAATTCTAACGCGCGCACGCGGAAGCGCCCGCGGAATGGAGATGTCAGGTTTCATAAATAGCTGCATTTACATCTGACCCGGATAGGATGTATTCACCGTGAGATCCTCCGTATAATACGGTTACTCGCAGCGGAACACTTCCAAGGAAATCGGATTTTTCCCCGCTGCTTGTCTCTCACGGAATGGCGGTCCAAGTTCATCGAACGGCCTGAAGTCGCGAGAAATGTCCATCGAATTTTAACAGCGAGGTTTCAAAGAGGATAAGCGTAGGAGCATTGCTCGCATTCATAAAGCGGTCGAGCTATCTCTGTTATTTTCGGAGCAATATGTTCCTGAGGAATGTACAAACGATCAAGCCAGCAAAATTGTGTCTAGATTCGAAAGAAAAATACCTTTCTTATTCGCGTCGTCAGAGTGTATATGTGAAGCGTATTTATCCGACAATTTTTAATGCTCAGATTGCTGGATCGCGTATAAATCTTTCTTCAGAATTTCGGGAGAAGTCCAGAGGGAACGTGTGTATTTTGCTCTACAATCAGATAGCGCGCGAACAGCGAATGAAATATCGCGCCTCCACCTGGAGAGTCATACCCGGTATTCCTTCAACTGGCTTGCTCTTTTTTTGCCTTCTCTCTCTTTCTCTCTCTTCTCGTGTTTAAACTCTTCTTTCGTTGCCGGGAGAGCATAGTCTGAGCGGCACCCTCCCGCGACCGTTTTCACGTCGCTCCGCCGCTCGGCCCCTATACATCATCATTAAGTCCTCACCCCCCTCCCGGCCCTCCCCCGCGGCCTACGCTGGCACGCAAATCGCATAAAACCGGAATAAAAATTTAATGACCGCCACGGCGCAACCACCTCTGCCCTTTTCGGCCACGTGAACGCGACCGCCACGCTTAAGTCGGACGGGGATATATTGCTGGACGTGGAGGATCGTTTGTCACACGCCACCGTGTATATACAGATACGGCCGTTCTACAGAATTGAACGGAATGAGGCTGTATTTCGACATTCGCGAGGGCGTCTTGGGAGGGAAGGAATCCAGGGCTAGGGTGGGCCGTACCCATCCAATAAAGCAGCCGTTTCACTCTTTCTTTCGTCGCCACGTCTGTCCGCGCGATTACCCGGGTCTGACATTGCGAAGGCGGCAATTTCTGTTATCCACCGAAAGTAAGAATAGCATTAAAGTAATCGGAGTAATCGGGGGGAGTACGTACGAACGTTTTTCGCGCTGCGCGGAAAATTAACGCGTATCGGGCGATGCATCCGTAAAATATCGTCCTATACGTCACGGTCGGATTCCATCGAATACGTACGAACGCGCGAAAGAAATACCACCGTCAAATTTCCATACCGACGAAAATATCACCGCCCGTCAAGGAGTTCTATTTTTTTTTGTCATCCCTCGCGCGTTCGGACAGTGAAAAATACAATCCGATACTCTATTAATCATGCGAAGCGGATCGACCGGGATAAATCTGGGCCGCGCGCGATGCGCGCTTCATGCGCGACGTCGATATCGAGCCCGACGAAAAGCTCGCATGTTTATTCCATTTCCACTTTGAGTGGCTCCTTGCGAGGCGGACCCAGAGCGGCAGCGGTCTATTAATCACGTAATAGAACGCGATTAGTTGACGACGACGGATTACCGAGTCTTCTTCCTGCGGTGGATCGGATCGACGATCGATCGGCAATAACGCACGCGAGCGTCGAGGCCTGGTCGATTTCGGAGTCACGCAAATCGTTGGATATCGGTAACGAACTCGTCCTGCATCGCCTTGATCGAGTTTACCGGGTAACGAGTAAACGCACCAGGTTAATCCCTGGTTATCCCTATTAAATCCGCGCGTGTGGCGAACGTGCGTACGAGATACGCGCGCGGGCCACGGGTGCGCGCGAAACCCGGCGGCCCTTACGCTCGCGGAGCGATCAGGTGTCTAACGCGATGAAAAAGGGCTGATAAACCGACACGATGCGGACGGGATAATGCGAGATAGCGCAATCAGCCCTCGCCCGTATCGCGCATCTGGAGCGTATGTCGGTTTTACGTTTCGCCTCGTGTCGGCCGCTCGTACAAGCCTTTTACACGACGTGAACAGACGCGGATTATGTCGGTCGTGTATAATACGATGGAGGATAATTATCTCTGGTGACGACTTCTGATACACGACCGTGCGGTGACGCTTTAACGCTCTCGAAATTATCTCGCGCGCGTGACACGGTGCTTTGTGCAACGATATTTTAACAACTCGCGCGAGCGAACATCTTTTACGACCGCCGCTTGTATTTCTCTCTCTCGTACCGTTTATTTCGCTGGTATCAAACGCGTTTACACGCGCCGCTCTTACCGCTCGTTTATCGTGTACTAAAACACGATAATGTAACGCGGTTGAAGCGCCAAAGAAACGCGACCGCACCGCCTGCTACAAACTGTAGCACGATTATGACAATTTTGCCGCGACTCGTATGAGCATTATTTTGTTTCAACAAGAGCCACATAGCAAATCTCGGTGTATCAAAATGCGAGATCCGGATTCCCGTAGACCTCTCAGCAGAGAGGCGCACTCGGAATTGTTTCAAACGTTAGCTTTCCGAGTAACACCGGATTTTGTTTGATTCCATTTTAGTTCGCTCTCGCGGCGGTTTTACGATCACCATAAACGTAACTTGAAGCGCGATTACGGCGTGCGGGTTTCTTGATATAACTATCGTCGTTCCAATGTAAAGTGCGCTATAGACTATGGCTGCCATATTCGTGAGATTAAGACGGGTTTAACGGCCTCGTTAATCTATTAGTAGGTATACAGGATTCGATATTGCTACGTCTTGACACGCCCCGTGTGTATTTTACAGTCCCGTCGTCCGGCATAACATCGAAGCCAAGTCTCTCTCTCTCTCGGTCTTAATTAGATCTCGATGCAATCAAGATTACTTCCGCGTATAAACGAATATAAACAGGACACTGTATATCGCAAAATTCCTTTTTGTAATGACCGATGAGTTGAGCCAATGATACCGAAAAATTTTCAAACATACGAGACAATCATTTTACGCATCCCCTTTTGAAATATCCACAAACGAAAACGGCTAATTACAGTTGCAGTGGAAAAAAGAAAATAGAAATGACATTTTACATAGAACAATTGTTTCTTTTGCCAGGCAAATTGGATGAAACGGAGCGTCAAATTATTCCATTCGGCATACGCCCGCGGAATATTGTTTTTATTTTCCGATCGGGACATTTGAATTTTCGCGAATTTACGAAGCGACAAATACGCATCATCCGATTCTCCGCGTTTGTTAAAATTATCGAAGCCAATGACGCGTCGAGCGCATTAACACATTTACGTTCACGGAAATCTTGATGCTGGCCGGTGACATTTTGCTCGTATTACATTATCACTGCATTATCAGTAATTTAAAACAGGGATCGGATATCCTTCATTTTAGATCTGGAATAACAACAGAGAACAAGATTTTTATACACCCATATACTTCTATCTCTTAATTCATCAAATTATATATATCGATGCGTATTTTTAAGTATCTTTGAATCAAAATATGTTGAATCTAGTTTCTTTAATCGATGACACATGTTTTATCACTAAGAATTAATTGCCATCTCACTCGCAGACTCGTTTGTTCCCTCTGCTTTACAAATTTATGATAAACACGCTCGCGTACCAACTTATGGACTGACCTGATATTCATAAGGCTAATATGTTTCGTGAGCATCGGTGAAAGTTTCATAACCGACGTATCCGCGTAAATAGCCTGGGATGCTTGCTTCTCCCTCAATTTTCTTAGGAAACTGAAAACGTCGCGCGTTTCCGCGACGTTTGCCTTCCATGCCTCCCCATCTCATCTCCCTCCCTCTCTCTCTCTCTCTCTCTATCTCTCTCCCTCTCGCGTCCAGGACCTCCTTCGTTAACTCAGTTAAACCAAGTTCACCGCCGACTCGTAGGCGTTATGGCACGCGAGCGACATTTATAATATTCACTTTGCGTCTACCGGAGAAAGCGCCGCGTAGCAAGCTCTCCGTCCGGAAGTTGCGGCAGGAAGTATCGTCACGCGCACGTCGACGTGGAGGCGCCGGTCGCGGGGGCGGTTTTACGCCGGTGGGACAACAGGAACGAGAATTGAATTTACGATCTTGGGCGCACAAAGCGGATGCTCCAGTTACCCGGGGCCACCCGATGCCGCCATCCAGATATTGTCACTCAAGCTTTAACTCCAACAATAGCGAGGTATACTCCGTGAGGAGGGTAAGACGAGGGAGGGAGGGGCGGAGAGGGGGAACGCGCTGTTTAGTCTCTCTCTACTTCTGGAGAAGGCAAAGTATTACTGTCGCCGTATAATTCCGCGCGTGACTGCGGCACGCGAATACGGCTTCGTCGCTGTCGCGCGAGATAACGTAGAACATATGTATGTATGCGAGGGAATTGCGCCCGCCAATTCGCCCGCTACGGCACAATTAATTTCTCGGCAAATTCACCGGGAGATCAAACGAACCGCCTTGGGCGAGTTGCGAGTTGCGCGTTTTTTAACCCTCTGCGGTCGTCGCGCCGGCTCGCCCGGTTCTCGGTGACCAAACTCGGATCGAACCGTGCGCGCCCCCCGTCGCGTCGCGGCTCGCGAAATATTACGATGTTGCAGGATAGAGCCGCCGTGCCCCGCGGTGAAAGACGGATGCGGTAATTTTCCGGCGCGGGTTTACGGCCGGGAAACAAGTCTAATATAATAAGCTAAATGCCCCGGGAAAGTTCCCGGGCAACTTTCGGCAACCTAGCCCCGTATATTTCTTGCGGCCGTTTGTGCCGCGGAGTGTGGTTATGACAGATGATACGCGTTATGCGCGCAAGATGAATTAGAACCGCGAAAACTATCGGCGCTTTAACGAGCGGGCGCGGGCGTTTCGCGAGGAGGATCGTGTCCCCCGCGGCCCCGCGTGCGCTTATCCTCCGCGCAACTTTATAAAACGGATATTGCGTTTCTATCGACTCGCTACGGCCGTAAACCCGGCACCGGAAAGGTACCCCGCGAGGGGGTAAACGCAATAAATTGTACGCGGAGAGATCGGCGGCCCACGGTTAATACCGCGGGCCCTTGAAGCGTGCGCGCGCCCAGGCGCCGCGGCCGGTCCGCAAACGGCCCGTATCTTTTACGATTTACACGTTTCATCGAGTTAGTGTACTTATTGTGAATTTAGCCGCAACGCGCCGCGCCGGTGTCTAGAGCCCCTTTATCGTGTATGCGCTATTGCGTCTGGAGATCGTAAAGGGTATCGATCCCATCCGTAATTTATGTACACAGCGTAGGCACACACGGGCGATAGTATACCGGATGAAGCAACCACCCCCTCTTCCCCCATCCCCCGTCTCCCTCGCTCTCCTTCGAATGTTTACGGTGATTCGTGCGGCTGGAAAACGATAAGTCAGGTACGCCCGCGAAATTATCGAACGAGTCCGAATAAACTCCGACGCGCGATGCGAACCACCGCGGTTTACGGTCGAATGGGGAGATTGTTCTATCGGCGGGTGATTCGTGTAAGCGAGGTTAAAAAGTTAGTTGAGAACCGGCTAATATTACGCAACCTTGCTCCTTCACCTATCCGACGTCTTCATAAAGCGCCGACTCGACCCCGTTATTCTTAAAAATTCGCGGGGCATTACAGGTAATGATATTCACCGTGGGAGAAAGCATCCTACCAAGATGCATCGTCGGATGCGCTTATTTTTTCCCTTTCCTTTCAGCGCCGCGCAATGAGTACGAATTGCGGGACGCCCGGAGAAACATATTTCAATTACGCGAGAATTATAACGCGCTTCCTCGCTAACGGCGATTTATTAGCCGGCGGAACGATCCGTGAATTCCTTCTTCCTCGTTTCGCGTCTGTTAACGCACCGGACGATGAATTATGATTGTGTTAATAATTTATGACGCGAGCTACGACGTTCGTCCGTCCGTTCGCTCCGTCTATAGTCGAAATATTAAATTCGCTACGAGGGGTTGGACACAGGGGTGCGATATCGTTAAATCGCGATCACGTTACACGCGTCACACGCGAGTCGTCCTTACGCGACATCGCGCTCCGCATAATTGCCTCGCATAAATAAATCTTTATCTGCAATCGCCGCGGCGCTTTCGTCCGCGAGTTCTCCCCGTACCTTGTATTCGTATTCGTCGAGAATACGTCGGCCGTTTCAAATCCGGAATCCCGGCGTAATCCCGCCGCGATAACTCGCCGGCCAAAGGGTCAAATGCCTCCCGCGGCGAGTCGCCCAAGATTACGAGCTACGTGCTGTGCAGCTGCAACATATTTTCGGATACGTCCCGCTCCCCCCGGCGCCCGCCCCCCTCGGCCTATTTGACATACCGCTCTCCCGGCGCGCCGAAGGGATACCCTCCCCTAAATCGGAATATCCCGGCGAGGCGCGACCAGGCACGCTTCCCAATTCGTATTTCACGACGCGGGTCGGACGCGGCTTTTCTCGCCCTTGCGTCCTTCGTACCGACCATATTCCGTCCACGAAGCGATATTCCATTCGGTCTCGCCGTTTTCCCATCGAGCACTCACCCGCATCCCTCGAGAAAGGGAGAAAGAGAAGGGGAGAAAGCGACTCTCTCTTGTCGCAGCCGTCGCGTAGGCGGCACACGGTCCGCCCCCCCGGTGTTTGCGAAAGGTTTTACGATGTTTGCCGTCCACGTGGAGCCTTATTGTTATTTATAACGACGACCGTGCCCCTGTGCGTCGTCGCTAACACGCTCGGCTTAATGAAATCCGCGGATGAACCTCGCGAATATTAGTCCGCGCAAACTCTCGTCGCGCCGTCGCCGCCGCGGAAAACGAGCGGAGAGAAGGGGTCTTTGGGATCGCAGAATTGATCGCAGCAATTGGTCGATTAGCGATGCTCTAGATTAATTCGATTTTCTCTTTTTAGTTTAAATATCGGGAATCTGATCCAGGAGGGACGGGGAGGGGGGGAATCGCTAATTCACGGTTAGTTAATCAGTGGATTAACGGCACTTAATCAACTTAACTTGATGTGCGCTATTGGATTTGTAATGATACGATAGGATAATGCGTAGGATTTATAATGTATGCCGCACATGATCGTTTAATATTACGTAGTACAAAATGGTAATAAACGCTTTCGCGCTTTTGCGGCCGTAAATTCTAACCCCCGGCGGCAACGCTCCCGAAATCTCGCCCAAGTATCTCTCTCGTGGAGATGCGTATAATTCGCGTTTCGACGCACAATTCAAGGAGATATTTGGAATCCGTGCCGGGGAGGATTCTCTTCCCGGCGATTCCATGAAATATACAGTTATGGGGGCGTATTATAAACTCAAGGGTGGATGCTGGATCGAGGGGATGGGCGAACCTCTTCCATTCCTTGCCTCCCTCGGAGCTTGACTACACCGCCGTTACTCGAACTTCATAACGAATACCGTCACTAACCTAACCGTCAGTGAAACTCAGACTTGACGCTTCAGAGGAGAACGAGAGCTAGGGAAAGAGAGATACTCCGAGCCGAATCGATAAGCTTTATGAACGATATGAGGAATCGCGGGGAACCGGTCGGAACGATAAATCGTATCCCCGACTGTACTCGGAGAAACGATAGGATTACTATCGCGGTATCGATTACAGGCAGCACGATTTGTTATCCGTAACAGTACCGAGAGAGAGGTACGATACAATGCCAAAGTAAGACATGAGGACTACAGCAACATGAACAAATAATACTCTCTTTTTCAATAATCAGCGAAGTCGTTTGCGACGATGAACGAGGCTCGCGTATGTCGAATGAATGAAAAAAAGAGAATAGCTTGATTTTCAACTTGTGACCGAAAAAAGTCCGATCCGCGCTATTTTATTGTAATACGTGTGGTCGATAATGGCCGTATATTTTTACGTATTTCGGAGCATGTTCCGAGCTCGGCGCTCGGATGTTTTGGCGTTTCCCGATCTGTTATCGCATTGTATCAAGTGGCGTATCGAAATCAATTGAACGGCTCGTTGATGTCCGCACGTAAAGTACGACAGCTGTAAACAAAGAGAAATCATTAAATTGATTTTATAGCGCGGACCTCACGCCTCATCGACCCCATTGTGTGCGACGATATCCCTTTTACCCCTTTTGATACCTCCACCGGGAATCATATCGCAACGAGTTACATAGAATTTTCCAAATTGACGCGGATAATTTAACACAGCCGGTGCCGTAGGGAGAGGCAGGAGAGAGGGAGGGGGAGACGGCTGTCATCTCGTTACATTACGTGGAAGTGTCACATTCCGGTTTCGATAATCGATTTCAAGCGTATACCGGTAATGACAGTCGAAAAAGCGTTACGAGGCGCGATGCGAAAAAATGCATGCGAATGTTAATTAGTCTAATTGTAATTATACTTGACGAGAAGATCAATTTTCCGGGACATGACAGACACAGTACCTATCATGTATCTTCAAAACAAATTAACAGTTAAAATTGTTAATGTTGTAACTTTGGCGGGAATGCGATCGCTTTGTAATTGCCTGTGGGATCTGTTTCGCGGCACTCTTTTTACGGTTAATAAAATGGCGTCAACAGGATGTTTTATCGATTAAAGTTGAGCACAGCTGGGCGAGTAGACGCGGTATCATTGAATCCTGAAATATTAAAATGCAGTGACGGGGTGCGTACAATGTTACCCCTTGGTAGATACCCGTAGAGGGTGGAGAACGAGACGGCGGCGGCGGCGGAAATACAGCAGATATTGAAAATGCCCTTCCCTCCGCCTTCGCAATTCCCGGTATCTTTTTTGGCGGCGAAGGACCGGGGTTAGGCATTCCCGATGCGGAATCAGGTAAAAAAGGAGGGGAGGAGGAGAAAAAAGTTACTCGACCGTGCAATGGCGGCGGATATCGTTGTGTAACGGGCGGAAAAATCGTCTGGTGTGTCTTGTTAATGGTACAGCTCCGTGCACACGCATGCACGCACGTGCGTGAACGACGTTGTCGCGCGGATGGGAAATAATTAGCCACTCTCATTTCTCAACGGCGGAACCAGTCGGAACGACCATCATATCTGATTGGCTCCGGCCTTAATAAATTTCCCGAGACTGATATTAAAAGCGCAAACGATTACACGAGAGACGTGGCTCGTCGCAGGACGTTGGCAATCGTCGAATTACACGCTGATATTACACGTGGCGTGGCAGGTTTCCTCGCTGCCTTTCATCTACTCGAATATTTATGTCTTTTTTTCCCGGTGAAAAAGATATTCAATAAGATTTCTGCTGGCAGAAGATCGACTGTGTGACTATTGACTCGAATGATTCAACAAGATGCATCTAAAATGTTTAACTTCATCACGTTAATCTTTTCCATAATGATAAAGTTTTACAAGTATCTTGCTTACGAGGCATTACAACGCGTAGTATATAATTAAGATAGTTAACATCGATTATATGCCGCCCCGTACCTGTTTCTTGGACCACTTTCGCGATCATATACGTATATCAACGTCGCGTCGTCGTCGTACCTCAAGCTGGTGTAAGGCCGAGGTACCGGCATGGAATTGTTTCCACCTTAACTTTTCTTCAACAAGTAGGTGGGTGTGGTTATCCGACGATATATACACGAGCGACTGGTGTTGCGCGCGAGGGGCGCCTGTGTATTTAATTTCCGACGAAACGAATAGAATCGGTGGCTGCGCCACGGCGCGGAATGGAAGGTGCGGGAAGGGAAGGAAAAAAAAGAGGAAGGGGGAAAGAAAAGGAAAGGTAAGAAAGCGGGGAAACTTGCACAATCGCTTTCGGGCGCGTCAAATCCGCCCCCGCAACAGCTCTCCGGCCCATCGGTTATTCGTGTATATAGGATCTTCTATCTCAATTTATAATACGCCGAGTCCGCATGCGGCGGCAGCGGCAGGACGAAAGTCTCACCGAGCGGAAAATAGTTTTTCCTGGGAAATGTGGCGTGCCCGCTACGCGTACAATACTACCCATCAGAGATTCGATGATATCGCGAAATTGAAACGCCAGATCTTAAGTGGCCGGATAGAACCGACCGAATGCGTGACGAGGGAAATCATTGTCGTCGTTTGGACTCCGTGTAACTTCGTATACGACGTTCCCGTACGTACGCGTTTATATATCGGGAATAAAATCTCTCGTGGATCTGCAGACGATCTATCCGCAGCGGGAATGTCAAATGAGGAATTTCGATCGAACGAAATTTTGATATATCATGTGCATCGAGCGAGCGCGCCAAAAATGGATCGAATTAATCGTAATTTATACTTATCAGATAGATGAATATGACAGATGAATATGTGATTTTATTCTGTACTATGTAAAACGCGCGGAAGTTTCGCGATGAAAGCGTAGCACACACGCGAAATTTAATTAATGTGAATTTATAAAATACGACCATTCTCTAACGTTCCACGCACAGTTTCGCCGTCGGAAAATAATTTGCAAGACAATGGAGCGGGTAATTCTCGTATGGTATCCAGGTTTCCAGAACGCACGCTTTTGTATGTTGATGACGGCGATTACATACACCGGATGCTCCGCAACCGAACTTAAGAATTGAATGAATGCAATTTTACTCGCCGCTTCACGTTGAAGGCGCATTACGTAAACACGCGTTGTAAAAACATCTTTACGGCGGAACTCGTCCGCTTTTATATTAAAATCCTGGGCATCCTTCTTTCATCCGCGCCGTTAATAACGTTAGGCGTTCCCATTTTACGTCTCGCGGCATGCAAATATTTTTTGTTCCGGAAACTACTTTAAACGTGTAATAACAATAGAAAACGTTCACAAAGGCTCGGATAATCACTGACCCGGATATACATATATTGATCACATGTAAGCATGCACTCCTACAGACATGTATCCACACGCAATCACGTAAACGCGCCCGCGAGCGCGTGGAAGATTCAGAATTTCTTGTATTTAATTAAATATCCACCTGGTAGCACTCGGCAGAGGAAATTTTTAACGGAGCTGAAACATTTTTCGCCCCTTTTGTGCACCGTCTCGTCGTGAAAAGGGATATTCCGTTGACACGTACACGGTAGCTCGTTTGAGAAAAGAAACCTTCAGCGGGAGATAGAATCCGAAGAAAGGTATCGGTGTACTGTCAGGTTCCATCCTCACGAAAAATCAACCCATCAATGTTACGTGACGTCAAAAAAGCACGACTATTTCTTCTTCGCACAAGCTTTACAGGACATTCTCAACATATTTCACTTCATCGCGATACTTTAAATTTATATTGCAGGCGGTTTGTATTATAGAGAGCAAACATCTCCTAACGCGGTCGTCACAATCTAAAAGAGGAAGACAGAGAGAAAGATGTAAACCGAAAAGCTGTAACTAGTCACTAGACCGGTGTCTTCGAGTGAACTGAAGACCATGTCACGTACAATCTCCTCGAGATGATTGACACATTCGTCTTCGGTCCGTCTCGTTGGCCGTACGTCGATCGGTTTCCAATACGCTCTCTAATTCCTACATATCTGTGCAGGACGTTGTCACTCATATTTGACATGTTTCTCAGAACGTATCCTGCGGCATTTGCACGCACGATGTGCACGCGATCACCCGCTGACACATTGCGTAATCGCAGTTGGCACGCATTGCTCGCGGGACTGGGATATCTGTGGGATAGATTTAATACGATTAATACCTCCTCTACAATGCGAGTCTCAGATGGTCTCAGAGTCGTAAGTCGTAAGAAATTGACCAATCTCAGTCAATTATTCTCTTGACATTCGATTGTGATTGGTCAATTTCTTACGACTTACAACTCTGAGACCATCTGAGACTCGCATTGTAGAGGAGGTGTCAGACCCTGCTTTTTCTTGACCATTGCTTTCAGACATTAATTTGAAGCAAAGAACATTTATATGACACGTCTGGCGCGCGTATCTGCCGATATTTTATGGGAAACTCCGAAATCCGTGCTTCTCTGTAAGTTTCTTGCATCCGTCTGACCACATAGCGCTATTACTACTGTTCCGGACGGGCGCGCACTCTCTTTTTTGTTTTCGGTCGCCGTAACTATATGTATGCGTTCCCGGACGTTGTAATATTGTCGGCCAGGTGCCGATGTACGATATCCACTCCTGTAATATTCATTTCCTACGGTAAAAGCCCTCTCAGCGACTCTTTCAAGCTCGGATATCGGAAAAAACGAGGCATTTCCGTTGGTAAATGTCACGGAGGTTGGTAGATGGGCAGTGCCCACATATTACCAATCAATTTGCCTCTGTCGATACAGAGGTGGAGAGCTAGCCAGGAGAAAATATCAGGCTAACTGCACGGGCGAGCGAATACGGCGGAGAGAGTGACGGAGAAAGGCAGATAGATGAATATATAGGACGCTTATGTGCGCGAGTACAGAGATGGCCCCTCCATCATATTTAACTGAGATAGCCAATCACCCCTGTCACTAGCGGGTGATAGATTATTTTAATCAAGTTATTTCACCCGAAACCCGATCATTCTCGGCGATAGATGCTCGAGGACGTGTGTAGGTACGCGCGAATGTATACATAAAAATCAGATTAACCGTTTGGGGAAGAGGGAAGAGTTACCGGCGCTCTAACTCGAAAACAATCGATGGGTGTCTGTGCCTTTTCACGTGATAGTATTTCAAGCCGGTTAAATATAAATTATCGATCGCAGGCTGCTGTCTTGCAAATTTTCACGTATCAATCGCTAGCGATCGCTTTATATATCCCTATCGCCTTGCCTTTTTAAAGAAACGGCGTTTCAGCTGTTTTATTTGAGTGTATCCTGGGAACAGCGATGTACAGAGTACGATACGAAGTACTGAATTATTGTTGGGAGATCTTGCGCCGCTTGGAAAGTTTATCTCGAACTGCCTCACGCCCGAGTGATTTTTTCAATAATTCGCGAACGTCGGCTAAGTGTAAATCGCTAATCTCTATGTAGTTCTCTTCTTTCCTTTTCCTTTCACGCTTCTTCGATAATGTATTTTTTAACTCCTCTGATGACGAATTGATCGACGGCCGGCTACGTGAAGTTCTTATCGAGTTTTCCAGGGACTTTCGATATCTCCAAGTTCATTCGTACGAATCTCTTTTTCTGCTTTCGTAAAGTATTGCTCCGTTTTAATATGATATTCCTTGTTAAGCTTTTCCAGGAATGTTCATCTGTGGAGTAAGTCAATTAAAACATGACTGAGCTAAAAATTGCAGGAAGTATAATTGAAAATTAGCTGTATACGATTCAAATTAATTTTAACAAATAATATTATAAATATTTCGCTTTTATCCAGTGCTGGGAATTAACGTGATAATAATTTTATATAACATGGAGGGTCCCATAAATATTTGAGAAGCATTAAATTCAGTGATTTATTGTTCCGAACGTTCGGAAAAATTCATATGAAGATTACCATAAATTACTGTGTCTGTGTGTGTGTGTATAGAAACGTAGAAAGTAACGCGAAGAGACCAACGACGTCCGAGAAAATTATCGTTAGTTACTAACTGAACCTTCCGTGTATTTTTCAATTTCTGGCGTCATTGAATTGCGTGATAACAAAACAGATTCAACACAATATTTTGGTCTCATAGATTTTATCGCGATGGTCGAGATATCAAGAACAATAATTTGATCCTGCCTGAAGGTGGTTCGTGGGTCGTTTTCGTGGCTAAACGCCCTCGCTCCCTCTGTCTTCCCTCGCAAGATGTGCAAGCTTCTTCTTTTCGGGCGAGTCCGTCTTTGTGGAAGAAGTCCGCGCAATTTACAGGAAATACGAGTGCTCGGTCGACGTTGGGTCGAGCTTTAATCCGCTCTTATTTCCCGGAATCGTCCCCCCGCGGTGCGATCTTTATGACAAGATCGTACCATAAAATCGTAAGAACATTAAATATGTTGCCGTTGTGAGAATTCGCGGAAAAAAGACATCAGCGTAAATGAGTCCGTCGCGAACGATACAGTATTCTTCTTCTCTCCTCTTGTGCTCATAATATTTCGAAATAGACAGGTTGTATTCGCTATTTCCGGTTTAAATAAATTACGCGAGAAGACGAAAATTTTATACAGAAGATAAAAGAACAGAAAAAGCAAGGAAATATCAAGATACGAAATCCGTCCGATGATCTTAAACGATCTTTCTAGGACGGTCTTTGTAGTTCTCTCTATCGGATCGCTTTTCATCAGCATGCCGATACGTCGTGTTGCGAGCGCTTCTGTCTTGACTCGCGAGGAAACAAAAAACGAAAACAACGTGTCATCCTTGAAATTGAACATAGTTGTACGACATGCCGACGCGACGAACTCCGTTATGAAGAATTGAATAATGCCGAACGTGACGTCAGCTATTAAAATAGTTGTAGTCGCGAATGAAGGCATATCGACAGGCTGCTTACAATGGGCGAGCTCGTTGTCGCGATGCAGAATATCGCCTCGCTCGGAAGCGCCTCCGAGGGATTATAGTCACTTTCGTTCGTACGGTGTCCTTTTAAGTGAGCGCCGTCGAAACGGCGCGGCACGGCGCGGCGCGGGAACGGTAATTAATTAGTAATTATATCAGCGGCTGCTGCCCCGGAAAAAGCCAGTCCTCTTGCGTACGCGCTCGCGCACGAGCGGAATGGCTGGTTGCCGTGCACTGGCAACGAAACTCTCCCCGATAACTTTGCTTTCTGACCTAACTCCAATTTCCGTTAATTATACCGTGGCTACCTACTTCCACCTTCTCCTGCTGTCTCTCACTCTCTTTCTCTCTCTCTCTCTCTATTCCGCCCATCCTTCTCCCTAACTTTCTTTCTCCGATTTTTTCCCTTTATTTTTCTTAACTTTTTCTTCCTCTCATCTCGTCTTAGTGAAGATCCGCGATACTTAGCGCGCATCCCTGTAATGTCGGTGACGATTATTACAGGGGTCTGCGTGGTATGCTGTTGAATCGCGCTATGGAGAGAGCGCTTTAATGATCAGAAGGAAAAGGAGCAGTTTATCTATTATTTGGAATTTCGTAAATTACAGAAATAATAGATAAATTACGCGTCACACGGAAGTTACAGGCGCAACACAGTCTCAGGTTTATCGTTGACGAAGAACTCAACGTCAAAACTCTTTAAGAGCAGTAGAACTCTGTATGCAGCTAGACGTCACGTCTGAATGTAACTGAATACGCAATCGCGACTAGAAACAACGTAGTCATGCGATATACCTGCTATTAGACACTGACAACTACGGGGATACTTGATACGCGTTGCAGTTCTCCGAGAGCGTAATCTGGGGGAACGAGCTGGAAATTAAGAGCTCGCGTGTCCAGAAACCAATATCGTCTCCGATGACGAGAGAGAGAAAGAGAGAGAGAGAGAGGGGGGGAGGGAGGAGGGAGGAGAGAGAAGAGACATTCACATCGACGCGTTAGCACAAAAGGCGCACGTCCGTCTGTCTCTCTGAGTATTAATAAATCCCATCTGCTGTCGTTTCCATCGACTCTCCGCTTTCGCAACTTCGAAACGCAGCCGCGGGAGCAGGGCCGGTATCTTCGTGCAGCGAATTCGCGAGATTCCTCGTCGTCTTTCCTGTTCTCCAATCCCGCACCCCCTTCTTCGTCTACTCCTACCGTCGGTTCCCCCGCTCATCCGGGATTCCGAAACACTTGGACTTATTAAATGCAAAATGCTTCCGGCAAACAATGCTTAATCGCGACGTCGCTCCTCCTTGTAATCCTCGTTGCTACAGATGCAGACGCAAAGTGAGAGAAAGAGGGGGGGAGGAAGGAGGATGAACGATTGTGTGACGAAGAGAAAATCAACGGCTCTCTCGCGCGCTCGCGCTCTTTCGCGATAATCCGATCTCTCTAAGGAGATTCTCCATTTTTACAACTTCGTTTGAGCTCGCGGCGGACTCCGTTGCCGACGGGCATTCGAAATATTCGCGGAATCTCGTATTTACCCTCGCGGCCCGTGGAAAACCGGATGGGGAGGGTAGAAAAGACGCTCGGCGAGGGAAATGGAGGGTGAGAAAGGACTCCTCCCTGCGTCAAGCAACCACGGATGACCGCTCGGCAGCGAATCACGGTCCGATTATTTAAAAAGCAACGGAAATGGACGGCGATTTTTCATTATCTCGGTTTATTCAAACGTATGACACAAAAAATAATCGGATAATTGAATATAAGGGAAAGGGTTTTTTTTATACGAAGAATACATTATACGACGTATTGAGATTGCATTACACGATAGTATTATATGATACGAGGAACGTAATGTTTCTTCTTCGTTGTTGAGCTTTTCCAGATATCAAATCCCGGAATTTAAAATGTAACATCCTGCATACCCCGTATAAATGTCCGATACAGGGTTCAGGCTACATCTGCCTACATAATCCATAGATAAATTCAGACCGTTGCAATCAGTTTACGCGCGGATCTTCGTGTAATAGACAACAGGATGGAATTATCCCTTTTCGTTGATATAATATTACGCTGCACGTATTTTCTTCTCTCGACTCGAAGAGAAAAACACTGGCTTTTCAGCTCGTGCAATCGCCGCGTTTCTCGCGGGGAACGAGAAAATAATCCTGCGGGGCTCGACATTTTCCGTTTCCGAGGGAGGGAAAGAGAGAGAGAGAGAGAGAGAAACAGCAGTTACAATTGTTTCATTACGTTTCCTCTTGGCCAAGTTGGTGGAGAACGGTAACCCTGACGCGTACAAGCCCGCCGGCTGCTTGCCGGCGATCCGACTGAAAAATATCGTAGCCGCAGCCGCTTTGGATTGTTTTGCGTTTCCGGCGCGGACGTCGGCGGATTCGGGTCCTCAGATTAAAATCTGGAAACTTTCCGACCAAGCGAGTATATCGCCCATCGCCCGCAGGCGGCTGAAGCAACCCCCTCCCCCACTGTATCCGTCCTCTGTTCCAGGCTGCACGTTCCCGGAGGAATGGTACGGTCGGTGGTTCCAGTCGGGGATTCCGGACTTGGTGACCGTCAACGGTTCCGAAATCACCAGCAAGGGCTTCTGCACCGAGAAAAACGGCGACAAGTTCCTCGTTCACGACACGTGAGTGCCATTCTCGTTTGAATTGCAAGTGGAGTTCGGCCGGCCGATATGAAACGATAGTATAGTATTCCATCCTTTTATACCTTCCGTTTATATCCGTCCTCGTCCCCCTTTTCCCAGTCTCCCGTCTCCCGTCACTCCCCCGGACCGACGCCCGGCGCTCCCCGTTGCTCCTGTACGCGCCCCCGTACTCCCTTCTTTCCAGCTTTTATTAATTAACTGCCCTCCGACAAAGCGCTCGAGGCGACGTGCCAGCCGAGAGAGCACCCGGCGTATAAAACGTTTCTCCTGAAATTCCATCCGTGAAACCGGAGCAGGGGTGGCTTTGAGATCGAAGAGAACGGACGATCCGTACCGAGCAGCGCGCGTACTCATATATCGATATATGTACCTTTACCGTCGGCCACCGTGTTCGCACGTGTAGTGGTAAGATTTACGACGAATGCGTAGTCGGAGTACCTATGCGAGCGTATGACTAAATGTTAAATAGAAACTGCGAACGAATAACCCCGAGGCGGGCGAGCGAACCGGCCGCAGGGAGAAATCCACCCCGTAATCCAGCGCGCGAAAAAAGGCACCGCTTTTCAGTTAGTTCTAAAAGCCATGTGTAAGTTATAATCACTATCGTTATATAGCGCCAACTATCACGTGGCAATTATTTTCATAGCTTCTCTCTGAAACTTCAAATAGCTCATTTTGTGAAAAGTAGATTTTAAATGGACATTTTATTGTTAATTATAATATATTTTATATACTGATACATATGGAATAATGAATTAAAAATATAATAATCCACAATCTGCACTATGAATCACATGATTGCTTGAGTCGGAAATCTTCTATTGACCCTAAATTAATAAAATTTTCATTAAGAGAGCAAGAGACATTCCTGCTTTTATATTTTGCGTAATATTAATGAAGAGGATTATCCAATATTTTCGGAGAAATTTTTCAGTATATGTAACGAGATTATTGTACAGCCGTGTTTCCCTGCGAACCGACACCATAGGAAAATAATTGGAACGACGGGTTCCCGAGGTCCGATCACGTTATAGAAAAGAACACATTTCTCGCTGGCTCGATCGACGTGCTTCCTCGTAACCAGAATTTTCCCTATATTTCCATTTCCAACACGGTTTCCGCAAAATCCGCACGTCGCACGTCGGTCCACATGTTATATTTCGGCGGAATAGACCGCGCACACCGGTCCGTCTGTATACTTTCGCGCGGTAGTTTCTAGTCAAACACGATCTTTTATCCCACGATAGAATTACAAAAGCGATATCGCGGTTCGCCGAATATGGCAAAGTCCCGTGCCGAAATAATTCGCGGCTGAGAAGCACCTCGGATCGGCTCGTTCTCGCTCGAAACGAGAGTTGCTTTGTTGCAGCCCGACGCAGGGAACCCAATTAATTTTGTTTGATCGGCACTTTTTCCAATTTTGCCGCCGCGACGGCCGTCCCCTCCTCCTCGTTCACACCGTATATCCTCATCGAAGACGTTAAATCGTGGCCCACTTCGTCCGGATAATATTCGCGATATATACGGAGGGTTACGCGGCGTAGAGTGTTCATAGCTCAGAATTAAACTTTTAGTTGGGTTAAGTCAGGATAATTCTCCGATTAATCCGAAAGATACGTGGTCTCGTTCTATGGACATTATTATCACTGGCCGCCCTGTAGATCGGACATCGTATAGTCACGCGGGCACTTTCGCCGATCGTTGGACTTGATTAACGTACAGCCATAATCGTAACATTAGCGGGCAGGGGAGTTGTTTTTCGCGGTCGTTATTGATCCTCCTGTGAAGATGAATGTACGAGAAAAATAAACGGCGAGGCTATCCGCGATAGAATTGCGAGAACAATCTATTCCCATCGTCCATATAGGATGTATAATTGTACATTCAATAAATACCATTATCCGCGGTGCAACGTTATTTATTCGCCGTTCGTTCTACTTTTTTTCTTTTACAACACTCGCCGATACGACGCTCGAATTGGGTCGAATAGGGATTTTGCCGAATGGGCAAAACGATTTTGCCAACGGCATGCAAATCTTTTGTGCAACGAACGTTCTAATTCGCGGGATAATTTTGGGAATTCGCGATCTTTGTTATTGAATACTCCGATTAACATAAATTATTATATAATTATTAGCACAATCCACAATTTGCTAATATAAAATAAATTATATACAAAAGCTAATATGAGATAAATTTTTCAATATATTTTTTATTTAGGATTTTAAAGATTCTTACAGATTCTTGGATACTCGGATGTAAATATCAGGTTAAAAATTTGAGGTGTACTTTAAAGTTTCGGGATTTCGCAATTTGAGAACAAGTCTCGACAATAAAACTCTATGGGACACGGGGACATAAGGTGGACGTTGAATTGAGAGTAATTCTCCATTCGGTAGCTATTTGAAAGTGCGACCCTTTGGGAACGACTCCTGAAGGCAAAACTAGAGTAGTAAATAGGAAACACAAACTAAACAAATCTTAATAGCAGTACTTTTATTTATACTAGACTCTTTCCACTCATACAATATTTTAACATTATAATACTTTTCTTTGTCGAGGGTGAAATTGTTTGAAGCATATAAACAATTGCAGAATTCCTACGTAAGTAACGCATATACGCTGTGATTATGTTAACTAATTTTTTTCTAGACAAAAACAGTTCTAGTTGAAGAAATAATTATTATATAACATGTGCGTGGAAAGTGCCCACGTTTCTTTTCAAGAAACGCGCGTAATGGGCCACTTTCCACGCACGTGTAATATAAAATAGTGTGTGTAACACGTGCGAGTTGACAATTGTAAACTCATGCGGGTGATCGCATTCGCCTTCTCCGCGCTCGTGTCCAATTGTCAACTTCCAGCACTTGTTACACAAATAACTATTATAATTAGTTATATATAAATTTTGTGGAAACAAAATTAATGAAGAGATGTTGAAAATTTTATTTAAACAATGGTGGTAGAAGAAGGACGTTTGAATCGATCTTATTAAGCAATATCATCATAGGTGAACAGAACAAGCTTATCGTTTATTCATATCCATGTTGTTGGAGGCAGCCATGATTTTCTTAGGAAATGTGATACATAAGCGGTGGCATACGTGGATAGGTAGACGAACGGGCGGAGACAAAGTGATCGCGGGAACATCGGGAGACGCGAGCGGGATGAGAGGAAGAAAGGGACAACGCGAATGGCGCGGCAGGTGACGTAGAAGCCGAGCAGAGTTGAGAGCTAAGTTTTAATTAATGTAATGGAGAGTAGCGCGTGATTAGCCTCCCAATCAGCACGCTCCACCCGCTGCTCCGTTGCGGCTCCGGTTAGAGAAGGACGGGTAACGGAAAAAGGGACGAAGATAAAATTTCTAATAAGAAGATACGAGGGAAAACAGGGAAACCGGGAATGAAAATGGTCGAGCGAAATGAATGTAAAGAAATTTACATAAATTGTTTGATCGGGATTATCAAAATTTTGTAAGAAAAAATTGCGTTGTACTCTTTTTACTTTTACATTGATATTCGTTGATGTCGAATTCAATACTGGCAAAAAAAATTGCAGTAAACAAAACGTGACGGTATTAAAAAAATATGAATTTTCACGTTTCACGCCTGAATAGTAGTAATGCTATTTATTCAATACAGATCACGATGCGCCAATTTGTGCGAACGCAAGAGCTAAATTGTTTGCTTAATGCACATCTAATTATGCTGTTCTGCATTCTGCATTAATGGATAATAGGTATGGGTGCAAGCGTCATAGTTTGTTTGTTGTTGGTAACGTGGATGTTACGAAACTAGCGATAACTTGCTTATCTTAAGATAACTAATCTAGTGCTACATAATCCGAATATCTAGCTAAAGGTAATCACGAGAAAATTTCTGCTCGAGAGCAACAAAGGAAATTTATTTGTTTGTTTATTCATTAAAATGTAATTGCGATGATACGGTTGCTGTACATATTCGATCAATCATCGTGCTTCATAATGAACAATCGGTGCGCCGGCAAACATTTTACAACGCGAGTCCGATATATACACGGCATGTCAATTAATTGATTTACGGGGAGCGATATTTATGAAGCGTGATACTATCCTACGGTTTTTCCGTTAATTCTTTTGTTCGATTCGACCGATCGTGTTATTTCTCACCGTGACAGGTATCGTCGTGATATTCGTCGACCCGATAATAGTTTCGATCGCGAACAGACTGCACGATACATTGCGCTCGATCGTCAATTAACGGTAACCGATAATCCAAAATAATGACAAGCGATTGCAGTTTGCGCCCCGCGATAACTGTTTGTCGATTTAAAAAGCGTAGAGGGCCTGCAGTTTAATTTTGTATTGCAGACAATTAAATTCATCTTGCGACAGCATTGTATCTGCGCTCCGAGTGCTGGATGAAAGGCAAGCATACAGATGATGTAGAATTCAATTATTTATTTATCTACGAGTAAATACCCATTAAAATAAAATTACATGCGTACACGGAGAAAATTTTATATTAAAATTTACTATGTATGGCAGTAGCCGTGGACTATTGTTGGAATTATAAAAATTTTTACTATGTTTTCAATTATTTTACATAGTAAAAATTTTTATAATTCCAGCAATAGTCCACGGCTACTGCCATACATAGTATTTCTTAATATAAAATTTTCTCCGTGTACATTGACGAGTACACGGGGATAAAAGAGAAAAGATTAAGAGAGCAGTACATTTTTGAGGAAGGCAAAAAGAGAAGTTGAAAAGTTTCAGGAAAATAAATTGCATTGTGGTTTGCTGCTTGTGATGCGATGTTGAATTATATTGAACGGTAGTTACTAAAGTACCTAAAAAGTCGTTTCTGAGAAAACCATCGTAATAACTGACTCATTTCTGTTACGTTGTACTCCGTAGATTTGTACAACGCCAAGCGCCGATTAATCAAAGAGATATTTTATGCCTCGGTGAAGTTATTGCGAAATTATTACTGCGAGTATGCTTGCGAGGAAGCCTGGCGATTACATGATTAATTCCCCCCTCGTACGATGTTGGATACGAAATGGGTACACTCGTTAGCTCGCGATAATAAAATTAGTAGTCGCGGACGTCGTCATTAATCCTCCTTAAGCGATAAAGTAGCCGGCACGTTGTAATAATGGAGTATTAGATCTCATTATTGCGGGATAATTGGAAAATGGTGGAATGGCGCGGAAGATGTGGGTTACATAGGATACATATAAACTACATGGGTGAGCATAAGATAATTGAATTGCCACTGTGCCAGCGCGTGAAGTCCGTATTAACGGGAATTTATTAATTTATCATCATACGTTGCTCGATACTAGTTCGAGCTTGGGATCTGTATCTAAGCCAATTATTACCCACGTGGGAAACTAAAAACTTTCGCGAAACGATGGCAAGCCCGTCATAAATTACGTGGAGGATTACCATTATGAATTCACGATTAATGATCTCGTAATCCGAATTGATTCGGATCGAAGCTGTAATTGGTATCTATTAAAATCGCTGCGATTGGGATTCCTCTCCCCCTATTCAGTTTGATCTTCTCACAGTACGACATATCGTATCGATTATCTCGCGGAAGGGGGTCGTTAACGAGACGTTGTAATGGTAAGGTAGCGATATTACGTTACACATTTAATCGCGCTTTGGCGTCGTGGCAACGGCTTCTATCAGACTAGGCAAAACGGATCATTCAGTTATGCAGGATGCAGCTCCGTCAATGTAGGCCTAACGATCTCGCAATGATTAGATCATGTGTACTGCACTACTGCACGTTCGTATCCCGTTCTAATTGGCATAATGACGATAGCTAATTAAGCAGAGCTAAACACGCTGTAACAAGTCAATTATTCGTACCGATTCGTGTTCTGGTAATTCGTTTCTGTATATATAAATTAACAAATATATTGAACAGGAATGAAAGAATATTACATTCGAAAGTAATGTCGTCTGTACGAATAAATTACCGTGTATCCGTGTAACTGGAAGCCGCGGTCGGGCGCTTTCGCACCCGTCGTTCGAAAGGGAACACGGAGGAGAAAGTATCCACGTGCCGACCGGCGTCATTTCCGGTCGCGCGTGGCTGTGGCGGAGGGCGAAAAAAAAGAGGGACAGACGGACGAGTGTTCGAACGGGCGCATGCCAGTCGGTGCGGAGGGGTTGGGAAAAAAGTTATATTGCCTCTGCGTCCGGAGTGACGAGCCAAACGCGTCGCCGGCATATGAATAATATCGCGCCGCGGCATATAGCCCGGCGTTTCCGCGTCGCGCGGCCCTTCGACGCGGCCCGTCTCGACGGAGTATATCCGCTGATTGGATTCGAATTGGAAAGGGTAGTCCGTGTCTACGTCGTGCAGGAATTGTGACCTTCCGCCATACGGCGTGGAGGAAAAGTCAGCATAATTAGATCGCGGATCAATTTCGCGAGAGAAGGACCGTGGATCAAAGCGAAAACCAAAATAGCTGCGCACGAGTCTCACTCATGTCCCGAATATCGAGGAATGTATAACGAGGACACCGATCACGGCGACGGTGCCGTACGTCGGGCGCGCTAGAAAATCCGGTCGGTGATATATTTGCTGTGGAACGGAGACTTAAGCGAATGAAACGGAAGCTGGAGCGGAGCATCGACGAGGTCTTGGACAAACGAGCGCCCAATATTCCATTTGCGAATGTAGAGCGAAAAGGAATTACCTCTCGCGGGTCGCGCTGCGTAAGACACCGCGCGATGGAGAGCGGGACAGATAGCGGAAAAGGAGCGAAGAAAGTACGGGGCGGGAGGGAAAGCGAACGGATGGAGATGTACCCAGCGGGATATTCTCCTCTCTCCACGGCTCTATAGTTCTCCATTTTCTCGGGCTATCGTTTCTGCGCGGGGCGGTTCTTATCCCGTCTTACTCGCGATTGTCTATAACTCGATGGTTTCTTGCGCCCGCAGTAAATAGCTTCTTCCTCCCTCTCGCGCTCCTCCGCAAGCGCTTCCTCCTTTGTGAAGCTCGCGACGGAAGTGCGAGGTTCGTCGTCCCCGAAACCGCCAGCCATTCGGCTGTGTTTGGCTGTGCATTTTGAAACTTTCAAGACGGATGCAGGTAAACGGACGAAGTTTCGAGTTTACCTCGGATGGGCGACGTTGGCGCGTCACTTTACTAATTGCGTTCAGGATTTACGGGACCCGGGGGCGCGAGAGGAGATTCGTTTCAGGATCGCGCCGATGCATTACCGCGTCGAATCGCTTCTTTCCCGAGAAAAGGACGCGACGGCACGATAAGAATGCTTAATACGAGAACGCAACGACTGTAGTGTAGCAAGATACAAAGTTGCTGCCAATAGTCCTTGATCTTTTTTTTTTTGAATAAGTTAACATTCTACGTTTCCCGCCAACGATATGAGAAAGTTTTTAAAAAATACTTGGCATTCGTGCTGTATATAAATCGGTGCCTCGTTACTTTAGGGTTAAACCGCGAGATATGCCATAGGCCTTTTCGCATGAATGGAAGACGGAACTCATTGTTCACCGCCGCGTCTCGGGATTTCCGGACGCCGCGCTTTTCGCGAGCAGAGCACGAAGAGGAGAATCACGGACGGCTGGCGCTGAAAGTTTCAGTCACGGTTTGCGATCTTAATTTCTTGCCCGTTCTTGCTCGCCGTGGTATGGTCTTCTCTTTTTTTTTCCCCTTCATTTTTGACCCGTGGAAACGCCGTCTGCAGAGAACACGAATGCGAGGTGGAAACATTCCGACCTGATGTCGGTTGTCGGTCTCGCCGGGGTGAACCCCCGCGTAAATTTTCGCCCGACTTGAGAGACCGTGGCGAGGTGAAAATTGTTCAGAATCAATGACCTCAAGCTCGAGGGGACGACGCAGCGTATTTTCCCAAGCTCGGCCGGCGCCCGGTAACATCGAATAACGCGCAACATCTACGCGCTACTGATATCCGACTCGAGGTAACGCACGGGATATTCTGCAAAATTCCGGGAATGCTCGGAAAGCGAATAACATTTGAAAGCAACGATCTGTAAATCGCTGCCGTTGCCGAATGCGTTTCAGCGAGCTTTCGACACAATCAAAAGTGCAAAGATGGATGTTTTCGAGGCAACTGAGGATGTCTGCGGTTTTGTCCGAATTTCATTGCTTTATATATCCGATATCGGTTACGCAAACGAATATACATATCTGTTTATTTTTTCTTATATTTTCTTAATAACAAATGTAAAATGTAAAATTAGATGGTTTCAAACGCGTTCTGTCTAAATATGTTTCATTGAAAAATTTCCAACGTATAACAATATTAATTTCTTTTCTCCGGTTGATTTCTCTTTGCTGGCCTTTATGCCACCGAATCGGTCGCGAAAAACAACAATTTGAACGTTAACGAGGTAATACGATGGGATTTAAGATCTGAGAAGCCGAAAAATATTGGGGAGGATCTAGGACCAAAACCGTGAATCGAGGATCAACGTTGGTGATCCTTCCCTATTTTTCTCTCCCAAACGCCACGGCGAAGTCTCACGCAATTTCCAAATTCCATTTGTACGGGCGAAAGAGAGACGGTGGGAAAGAATTCACGCTGCTAAAAATTTCAGCTCTTGGTCGCGACCTTAATTTCTTCTCCCTCGTGACTCCTGACTTCTGCTGCTCGTTTTTGACCCGCGAAAATGGCCGACCTGGTAGCGCGTGTCGTGGGTGGGTATGGTCGACATGAATAAATAAAAGAGTTACGTCGCCGAGGGAAAGAGAATGAGAGATAGACAGGTAGATAGAAATAGAGATAGAAAAAGAGAGGAAGAGAGATAGAGGAGGAAGAGGGAAAGAGAGAAAGAAGAAAAAGAGAGAACTTGCGGGGAAAAATAGACGAAAGGCAGGCCGAAGTGTCGGGAACTCGCGTAGCGGTTCGTTCGGTTACACCGCCGAAACTTATCTAATCAATCAGCCGACTGATCAACCTTTCATTGATCGCTGTAATCCATCACATGTAGCGCCGATACAAACCAGCCGCGCCCTCCCGTCCGCTCGCACATCCGGCCGCCAACTCTCGCTCTCTCGATTTTCCCCCCTGAGTTATAACGCTAATTATTTTTCGCCTGAGCGATCCATCTCCGCGAGCACCTCGGGGCCGCCGCGATACGCTGACAAATCTTCGGGAAATCATTAAAAGTTTTAACCAGCGGCGGACAGACGGTATCGCGCTTCCACGGAAGAGTTCCGTATTCCGGCGTCTCCGCTGTGAAAAAAAAAACAGAAATTTCTCTGCAGAGTCCTCCCCATGGGGGGGATCTTACATAGGGGGAGAGTTACATAAAATCTCCGATTGGTATTATCGCATTAGCGCGGTAGTCTACTGCGCCGTCGGATTAACGGAAGTATCAAGTGCGTGTTAATAATGAATGCGACTCCGCTGCTATAACTTCCCGGACGCCTCTGCGTATTCCTCCGAGGACCACATTTGCATGAGCCGGTAATCATTAATAGATCGTCGCTACGTAGCGCGGTGTAACGCAAGATGCAAATTAATGAATGAAGGAGAGCCGAACGACTATAGACCGCACCTGATTTGATATTCAAGCGCGGAATATGCAATACATGCAGTAGCGTAGGTGCACGCGCGTCTGCGTACTCTGCGTAATCCACGTAATGCAGTTTGGAATCTAATCAAGGTTTATTGCAGGAATGTCGTTTGCTGTTTCTTTGATGAAACTTTCGTCAGGTATGCGCCGCGGTACTCTACATAATTAGAATGTAATTCGGTCGCTCTCAGCGACTGTATACGTGAGCGAATTATCGCAAATTAGGTCTCCGTGCGGTGTAAGTAACGCCGTTGTCAACTTACACGCAGACTTTTTTTGCAGTCCACTGCCGAAACGGCCCCATATAATTGCACGGCGCTCTCTACTCCCATCTCGTAATTAACGCGTTAATTTAAAGTCATTAAGATGATCCAGGTCGCGTGACATGTCCTCGCAACATAGTTTGCACGTGATATCGTGTAATTTGTAATTAAATTTGACGGTACGTGATGTGGTTCAATTGTGTAGAGGGTTCGAGATTAATGGCCGATTCGATACTATAATAGCGAGACACAGATCCGGGAAAGTTTAATAACTCATTAATTCTTTGCAATAACGAATTATCGCGATCCTGATTTTAACGACAGACTCTTCGATTAATTTTGAATTAAATTTTTCTTAGAAAATTCAATCTCTCTTTAGCTGTTCAAACGTTTATATATATTTTATAAACTTGTGGATTTTATTCCAGTCGCTATTTGAATCTCTCGCAATTTAGATTCGTCGGATTAAAGTTAAAATTTCGAGCATATATAGTGACCGTTGGCCGAATGCCCAGTTTTAGACAAATTTGCACTATAAAGCGTTCTGATCCAATATCGTATTATGTTTCATACATAAAGAACGAGTGAATCTTCGTGATTAAATCTGTCTTTTTTTTATGTCAATTCTAGTTAAAAGTTCTCTCTCCCCGCTTGGCTTGAAAGTAGGGCAACACGCTGAAATGCATACGTAGAGTCGCCGGAGATAGGAGTCGCGACTCATTTAGCGCGATCGAGCAAGATCCTCGGAATGGAACCTTTGAAATTAAGCGAGAGAGAGATAACTCACCGAGGCGAGACGAGTTCATCGATGAAATTAATGTACATATTTTATGCGATAATAAGATAGATAATTAACTAAGGAACGAAGAGAATTTGACTCTGTAGAAATATGTATTAAAATAATCGTGTAATGTCGTAATTGAATCTTGACGAGGGTTAAGAATCTCGCGTGCGGCTTCTCGCGGAAGAATTCGCACAACTTCAACGAGTCCTTAACTGCATTTAATTTACCTCGCCTTAGCGTGTTTCGCGAACTCATCGGCGCGGTGTTGACGCCTCGACGCGCTCGCGAGAGACCAAAGGGATTCTTGAAGAAAGCGCTCTTACATAAGGCAATATACGCAGCATTCGGCCGTTTGACTCGGCGTTCTATCTGTCCCTTTGTGTCACGGTAACAAACGAGGCGATTAAAACGTAGATTGGCGTCGGGCGTCCGTCGAGGATTTAATACCGAAACCACTCCGGCTCCGATTGAATATAAAGGTCACATCGAGTGTCGTCGCGCTACCTCAAAGCTGCGTTTTAATCGGATCTATCGACAACGGTAAGAATTAATCGAATTATCCGCAGTCTTCGACGTAAATAGTCTCGTCCGCGAGATTAAAGAAGATTTCGCGACGGCGCGCCGCCATGGTCGGCCAGTATTTATAAAAGCAGTAACAAGAAACGCTATAACGAAGTTATCCACCCTCATCCACAAACGAGATAAGTCCGCCGCGCCGGACTTATTTCATCCTTTCCTTCGTAACAAGCATTACATCGTGATTCCAATATATATGGTGATTTTATGATACTTGTCTTACAATTATTAAATCATACAAAAAGACGTAAAAAAGTTCCTGATATTAAAATATCTATTATCGAAAATTCGAGCAGCGAAGAAACGTAATTTCACGACACGTTAAACAAGTACTAATATTCTAAATTATTTATCTTCCTTCCCTCGAAGTAGGGCATGTCTTTATTTAATTTTAACCGCCGAGTCTCATTTAATTTCATGTTTTGTTCGTGCCACGGCGCGAGGTTACAGCACTTTAATTTTTTAGAAATAGACGGCCATATATGTCGTAACGAATGTAAAATAAATGTCGCTGTGAATGAGCGAAGACTGAAATATTTACAGAGTGCAATTCAACTGCTGAAAAAATAACTGTCTCCAACTCGCACAATACGACAAAGACAATGGCGACGTGAAAAGAGGACGTTTGTTCGGAATTCTTTTCTACTGTCGTGATAATATCTTGGTTGCAGAATGTAGGATTGTGCTTGTTATTCACTGGCTATTCTGCTATTTTACGATTTTGGAACATCTTTCCTGCCGTGACAGCAACTATTCCTGACTGTTCTAAACGAAGTTAAATATCACTTAATCTGCTAATTTAGAAAAAAACGCTGGATTATATCTTATCGAAAGTAGAACACTAATGGAAATCGATCGCGTGTTTACAATCACATATTAACGACTACTGAATGTTTTTTTCCATCTAAAAGTATCTTTTCAGCATAAGTTATTCATTTAACAAAAAGTTTTATTTTGAAAATGTTGAAAATGGATTTTTATTTTAACGTTTCTTTTTCATCATATTTATGTATAGAAGAGATTCTACTCTAGCCGTTCCCATTTCTTTTTATTTTGTCGAAGGTAATAACACACAATAAATATTCTTTCTCTTTTTATAATTACATTAATACTATCTAAAATTATGTTCTTCCTAAAAAAAGAAGGATCTCAAACTAATTTTCTTTCTTCTTTTAAAATCAATTCGAATGAATTTATTCAGCGGGTGATATCAACCAGTGACGGTAATATTTCGAAAATCGTGTCGATTACGCTGTACCGCTCCTCTTCGACGTTTGATCGCGATACGCACCCCCTGTGATCTCCTCGAGAAGCGGCCAGCGCGCTGGTCGCCATTCTCTCCCCAATAGTATGAATCGTCGAGCGGTGAGCTTCGACAAATAGAGACAATTAAGCGGCTAATATGAGATGCCCCCGCCTTGTGCGTCGCTCCCACGGGGACGGGGCGGCGGGGGTGGCGAGAGTGCGCACCGCGTAACAATACTACGGGACAGTGCAAACACCGGCGGGGAAAACCAACAATGCGCCTCGACCCGGAGAGGCCGCCTCCAGGGCTGCCGCGTGCACCCGGGCTGCACACACCCTTCCGCGCGCTACCCCCGCGCGTGCACGTGCGTATGTGTGTGCGTTGATCGGACCCGGCAGATCGGGCGAGCCGGCCGATCGTGACCGCGCATACGCTCCTGAAATTGCATTAAACGGCCGAACGAAAGCGTTAAATAATGCGGCAATTATAAGCGACGGCGTATTATCGATACGCGCGCGGCTGTTTAATATACTTTCGCGCGGCGGGCCGGGGAGGTTAGCGATCGTCGGATGGGTCGGATGTACCTAATGCGCGCGCCAAGGTAAATATCGATGACACATTCAATTAGCGCGAATAAATATTGTCTCCGGAGGAAATGAACGACGTGCGCGCCCGCTTGATTCGCGCAATTGGTACCGGGCAAGCGAAGATTTCTTTTTAGGTCTCGCGGGACCGCGTGTCCGGATGTTCCGCGGATCCTGAAGATTGAGCCTAAAAACCTGAGACTCAATAAAAATCTTTTCGACATGGTTAAACATTAAGTTGCACGCGTCGTACATATCTCTTTGTGCTTACGTGGGAAGGATTACTCTACTTCGCAGGTGATGAAAAGCCGAAAAGCGTACCGTATCGCTTTTCATTTTCATTTTTTAAAATAATATATAAAATCGATGTTTTTATTTAAAACGGCTCTTCTCTCAAATTTGCTATGCGCTGCCTTCGTGTAAAACTACACCGAAAAAAATCATATTCTACATTATAGAATAATCCGATAAACTACAGAATATCTCCCACTAAAATAAGCGCCAAGTATATATCATAAAGATGAGAGGATTTCCCTCTAATAGGTAGTAGAATGAAATATTCTAATTCATTAGAATATATTTCTAATGTGAATTCAAAGTCTGCCCGAAGGCCAACCTAACCAACTTCTGGGACAAGTTCTCTAATCAAATCTTGCTTGAGAACTGTCAATCTCCGCATTGAATTTATTTTTTCGTCTACAGCAAACAATCAAACATGCAATACATTTCAACACAAAGCAGCATAATATCCCACTCAACAATATAACTGTAATATAACACGCGTGTGATACTTATGTGATACTCACTTACATACTTTCACAAGAATTCCAATTCGTACTTATTCTCAAAATGTCTGATTAATTCAAATAAATTATGGCTGAAGTAGCCACTCTTCCATTTTTTAAGAACAACGCTATAAGTTATGTATCACGTATCGCCATATATCTGATACTGCAACGCGGGCAATACCAGGTTAACCAATCACTGAAGTAGTATTTTAGAATATTTTCTTTATTTCAGAAACTATTCTTAACAAGAGACTTTGAAAGGGGAATATTCTGAATTTTTTAAAGTATTCGATTACCGGAAAGCTTTAGATGGTTTTGTTCTAAAATGAAGAATATGATTTTTTTCAGTGAAATAGAAAATATACGTATACTGGTCCAGTATACCATGCTCGATACTCACGCCGTCCTATTATTCTGAGAGAAGGTATTGTATTCTCACCTACACACCGAAGGCCCTTCATTGGCGCATGTAGCGCATTAGGCAATTTAAATGCGTCCCTCGTTTGCCCGCGTTCCCACTTTTTAATTTCAACGTGGAAAGTTCCGGCGAATTTGCTTCACGCATTGATAAAGCGGCCCTGAACCGAGCCGATCTCTCTTGCAGCCAAAGGGCGATCTGTCTTCGAAACGGATTCGTCGTTGATTAAGCGTGGGAGTGAAAAATCGCTTCCTTGCCGATAATAATCCCGCGTCTAACGGAGAAGCTGTCTAACGCAGAGAAGGGAGCGCCGGGCTGGGCTACTTTGAGGCGAAGACACGGTTAATGAAATAATTGAGTGGAAAAGGATACCCGCCGCGGGGCGGGCGGGCAGCTGCGTTCGATGCAACGAAATGCATAACAAATTCACCCTGCACGCGCGCGCACGTGGACGCCCCGGGCGACAGCGGCGCGTGGGACGAAGGGCGGGAAACGCGTGTGTATTACCTGAAACAGATCGCCCGAGGCGAAATCGGGTTGCAAAAAGAAGGAGGATAGAGGGAAGGAATCCGGGAAGGATAGAATCGGCACACGAGCGAGAGGAGGGAAAACAGACCGGCTAAATCAACAGCCCGCGGCGCGAGCGCGGGGAAAATACCCACTCGCTCGCTCGCTCGCTCGCTCGCTCGCTCTCTTCTCGTGCTGTCATTTGCGCTCGGTTTTTTTCCTTTTCCCTTCTCTTTTTTTCTTTACCGCGTGCGCGTATTGGCATAAAAGGTAGGTAACGCGACGTTCCGCGGGTTCGATATTGAGCGCGATAACTACGTCGGAAGAGGATGGAACCTTTTCTTTCGCTCGGTTTCAGAAACGGTACTTCGATAATCAATACAAGCCACCTCTCACCATCTCCGTGTTAATTTCACGTATCTAACATCATCGTAGATTTCATCTATGAAACCTCGAGATTCCGAAAAGTAATCAATTATAGATCAAAAGAATCGGGAAATATATCCTCGTTGCATCTTGTTGATATCAGTTTAAAACATGCGTCATTTTTATCGTTCATGGATTCGCGAGCATTTGCGATCCGAGAACGGACGATCCCCTGATGCGCATTACGTCGGAGTCGTTTTCACAGCAATGCAATATCGCGCAAAACAAAGCAAAACAAAGAGGGGCATCCTGACGGGAAGTAAAAGCCATGAAGCTAATTCTACAAAACGGCCAACAATTTCACAGCCGTGGCCCGTCCACCGGAGCTCTTACATCCGTTAACGTCAGTCCGCCGGCGAATTTTTTTGCCGTGGAAAACACGGCGGGACGGCGGCGGCGACGCGCGGGAGGACCGCGCGATTTTCCATCTACGGCTTATCAGACGCTACAAGGTTTCCCTTTTCGTCCGCCGGCGGAATTTCTTCAGCCGGCGGGAAACGTCAAACGTAAATTCAGAAGCTTCGAAATTAATTCCGCGCCGCTCGATTGTGCGGTGTTCACGCGTCTTGAATATTTAGCGTCGGAAGATATTCCCGCAGCCGTTATCAAAGCTTTCGCGCATCCTTCAACGTCAATCCCGCAACGTCTCGGTATTGGGCAAACGAGACAGGAAAGGGAATATCCGATTTTTCCGGCCGCGGGTTTATCCCGCGGTACGAGCGTTTCCTTTTTGTTGCCTAACGTTTTTCCTGCATAATGCAACACTTCGCGCGTCAACGCGAGACGGCGCAGCGATTATATGCGATGACAGAAGGCCGCCGTTCTCCAAAACGATCGCGGGAGGGATGACGATTTATCGGATCGCCGATCTGCACCCCATCGGAATCGATAAACGCATAATCGCGATAATTATCAGCGACGATGGAGGCGCTTGCGCGAAACGTTTTCGCCGTTGTAAGGCGTTTTGTAGACGCCGCTTCGTATCTCTCAGTGTCCATTTTGCCGAGCTTCTCGCAAGAAAAGGCAGAAATAGGAGGAAAACGTGAGCGCGGAGCTTCGGACATTTCAATGCAAAAGCATCTCGCCGCGAGCATCCTGGCTGCTTATTTTCCTGCTGCTTTCGAACCTTCTCCATTAGTCTCGAACGTTTCTTCGCTCCCCTTCGCCCCGCTTCCTCCCTTTTTCTCGCAGCAAATAACCGAGGAGTCGTATCGGCGAAGGAGAAAAGCGTGGAAACCTTACGTTCCTCTCTACGTTCCTGAATGGATCTTCCGGGAACTTCCGGTTCGACGTTTTCGTTTGCTTGTTGCGCACGGTAAATGAATTACGACAGGTCCAGCGCAGCGTATGAACCAGAATAACAATCGAATAACTATTATAATACTCCGTTCGTGTATTGGTTTTTTATTAACCCTGCAGTGGTCGCGCTCATGAATGTAGCGTAAGCAGTCGTGTGGATGTGACAACTGTCATCCATTTCAGAATGAGTGTTTATAATAATAAATGCATGTTGACAATTATTTTTATATAACATGTGCGTGGAAAGTGCCCATTCCGCGCGTTTCTTTTCAAGAAACGCGCGTAATGGGCCACTTTCCACGCACGTGTAATATAAAATAGTGTGTGTAACACGTGCGAGTTGACAATTGTAAACTCGTGCGGGTGATCGCATTCGCCTTGTCCGCGCTCGTGTCCAATTGTCAACTTCCCGCACTTGTTACACAAATAACTATTTCTTTATTAACGATCACAGTAACCTTTAATATTAACAAAACAAAACATAATCATATGTTCCTTAAGGCTGGGTCTACAATGTGCTCTTTGCTTTTTGTTTCTTTAGAAATTAACCAATCGCAGTTGATTTTAGGAAGAATAATCGAACAGGATTGGATTAATTTCTAAAGAAACAAAAAGCAAAGAGCACATTGTAGACCCAGCCTCAAAAGGAAGTTAAAAAAGGAAGTTACTAAAAGTTTGGATTTCGATGCATGGATGACCATTGTCATCCGCGCGACCATTGCAGGGTTAATTGATTTCTTCTTTGTTTCTTTCAATTAATTTTTCATATGAGCTGCATTTGTAAAATATAAAACACCCGCGAAATACTCGCGGCAAAGTCGACGAGCTTATGGAATCGTAAAAGTCATTCAGACGCTCGTGATTTATATTGGGAGACACCGATTTCTTTATTCAGGCGAGCCCATTTCATACATCTTAATATCTACGGTAGTGTTTACGTCGATGCCGTTCCGACAACATCCTGGACAACATCGGGGAAGCTTCCTACGGGAAATAAACTGCGAGACATCGCGGGCACACGAGCGCGAACGTTTCGTTTTAGTGTGAAAGATGCTTGGAAGAGACACAAGAAAATGTACTTCGTGGTTAAGAAAAAATGCGTAAAGTCGTTTAACAATTAGCAGCGATTTGTCGTCGATTATATTCGATTCCCGAGAGTAACAGGTTCTCATGTATATTGGAGGAAAGCAACTTCTAAAAAGATCTGATAACCATTCTTTGCAGAATATTCCTTAGCCCTTCAAAGAGCCCTTCCTCCACGACACTTTCCACGAGGGGTCGCATTGCGACCTGTGTGATGATAATCTTGAGTTTCTGCTCCGCATCTCTCGCATCTGAAGACACCATCCCCCGAGAAAGCGGTATTCTATCCCTTTCGTAGGCTAACCATCTCTCGCGACGTTTACACCGGCCTGGTTCATAGAACGCATCTTGAATCTTGCGGTAATACAGTACGAGAGTAAAGCTCCTTAGGGATGTCTCTCAGGATGCCGGGAGGCACTTGTGTTCGCTACGCGCATCTTCTCTGCTGGTCGAATCCAAATAAATAATGCATCAATAGACGTGCATGTAACGTGCATGTAACTATAAACTGTCCACGCTGGTTTCCGAGCGAAACTTTTTTAATTTATTCCCGATGTTATGCCAAAGCGATAAACAGTCGGTTCGATAATTAAAAAATATATTTTGCGAGAGAGCAGTATTCGAATATGCCGAAATACAGATTTCTAGTTGAACACGAAAAATCATATTATGAACAAAAATTGGTTAAAGAGCTTGTGTACTTTATTACAGCAGGCTTTATTACACGTTTATTATACAGCAGGTTTTATTAAAAAGGGTTGACATGTGCGGATAATAAAAAAAAAGACTCCTATTAAAATGCGGACCCAGATTAATACCGGAATTTCTCTCGCAGCTATTTGCGCACTACGGCAATATGACGTTCATGTTAAACATCGATGTTTGAGATCCAATAGAAAATTTTGAACGGTAGTTAAATATCTGCCAGACACGGGGAAAAACACAGGGACGACGAATTGGTAGATCGATTCGCCGCAAAAAAAGCGTTTCCATTCGCTAATGCCCGACATCGTTACTCCACCGCGCGCTTCTTCCGAGCGGAACTTTTTCGCAATTTGTGCGCGTGTAGGCATAAGGTCCGTAATGAGTTGCACCGGGGTGGAGAAAAAAGGGAGAGAGAGAAAGAGAGAGAAAGAGAAAGGATATAATAAAACTCGCGGCGAAATTAGTCCTCGAACGGGGCGGCGGGTCGGCCCGGGAGGCGGAAGCTTTTTAATTGTGATCCCATCGGGAGCGCGGCTCTACCTCGTTAATAGATTCTTTTTTTTCTGCGAACTTTATAACGCCCAGTAGTAACCCGCCGAAGAAGAATCCGTATTTTTTCGGATTTACGTGAATACGATACACATGAGGTTGTTTACACACACACATAATGTTTGCACCAGGAACGAGCGATTTCACTGCGAAAACGCACGAACGCTGAAAATGCAGCTGTTTATCGCGTTGCAGGCTTTTTCGTTCTTCGCCGACCTCTCACTTACGGCACATACGCTTGTCATATTAAATCACTTACTTTCGCAGTAGCGTAAGCGCTGTCTCGAAAATTTTGCCGAATGCACCGCGGTACAGTAATGCACGTCCGCGTCTCGCGTTTCAAAATTGCGCTAGTACCACCGACTCATTTTTGTTTTCACAAAGGATGCTTTAGGATAACAAATTTCTCTTTCCGCCGCTCTCTCCATCGCTCCCCGCATCTCTTCCCCTTTCGCGGTCGCGCAGAAACGTCGAATCGGCCGTATTGCGTATTTGCGTGCTCGCCAAAACAAAACTATGTGAATTATTTCGATTCCATGTACGCCCGTGCCTTTGTAACATGATAGGTTTTCGACGTTACATCGATGCCTGCGGCCGGTTGTAACATCCTCGGATTTCCAGCCTTCCTCTTTCCCCTGTCCTCTTTTGCGCGCATGCCATACCCGCTTTGTTCTCGTTCTACAAGTATTCTGAAGAAGTACGATCAAATATGCAAAAGATCAGTCATTCGCTTGATTTATGAGCTACAGTACGATTGCAATAACTGAGAAGAATATCTCTGACTGAAGATGTTAGATAAATCATTAATACGAGAGAAATATTAATATACTTTCAGTGTTACATGCTTGACACTGATATTTTTTACAGTTTAAAATGAAAATAAAAAATGAGAACGAGAACTATCTCTTATTAAAAAGATATTATCTAGAATCTTGCTAAATTCCAACGAATTATTTTTTAATTATCTCTTAAGCCTCAGATGGCATTCTCCATTTACCAGAAATAATAACGTTTTGGCATAAATGAGAAATGAATACATTTTATATACTTGACCGAATGCAAAAATTAAATATCTGCTGATTTTACAGTAGATCGCTCGTTACGAAATATAAATAGCGTTTATTGTTCTATTATACACATCCCGTGGATTCCCAAAATATAGCCAATTAAAAATAAACTTTTATGTCATAATTCGTTGAATAAAACGATATATAGAAGCGCAGAAATATAGCAAATTTATCTATTCATTGTGGTATCGTTCTCAATACGTTCTTATTATAATTAATGGATTTATTTTATTACTGTCTAATTTTGTTACAGACGTTTATGGTTAATACTTTTATTTCCAACGAAATTATATTTTTAGTTTAAATAATATAATTGTGTGACTCTATTTGGTCTTTCTATCTGATATCTCTCTCTCTCTCTCTCTCTCTCTCTCTCTCTCTCTCTCTCTCTCTATCCTTCTCTCTGTCATGAACAAGTGCGGCAAGAGGACGGATTGGATCACTGCGATAAAGACAATAGTTTCTCGCGAGAACCGCCACGCATTCACCGCAACTTTTCGCCCGCGGAATATCGATAGATATTTCATCGATCGATCAATGATACTCGAAATAGTAGCCAGCGAGCGTCGCGCGTTAAGGTACATAACAGTCTGCCAGGCTGCGCATTCGGTCGGTGGCCATCGCATCGACTCGCGCGTGAATTATTTCGGTTTCGCATACGACGCGGCTTTGTAACGTAATAGGTTTTCGACGTTACAACCGCGTCCGCGGCTGAGATATCGGGTTTCCAAATTGTGCCCGCACGGCAACTGTGATACTAAACCTACCTCTCTTCTCCTCTTTCTCTCCCTGCCCTTCTATCTCGGTCTATCTCTGTTTCTCTTTCCCTCATCCTCCTTCTCCTCCCCCCCTCTCTCTCTCTCTGTCTCTCTTTCTCTCTCGTTGTGCTTTTTTTTCTGGCCGTTCTATTTTATCCGGACTGTGGAGCGGCGCACACATACCGGATACGCGACCGCCACGAACAACGCGTAACGACATTCGATTCGGGCCTGGTACTCATGATTCAGTGATATCTTGCCGAACGAGGTCGCCGAGCGTTTGGTCAACCCAGACGGCCGACCCAGACTACGTGTCGCCGTGTATTTTCGGATGCAACGAACGCCATGCATCCCGACGTGCGTCCTGTTCCTCCTGTTGACTCTGCGTCGAGAGAAATTAGAACTGCCATGGCTCGAATGACTTTTTAACTCTGCCGTAACCACATATTACGTGAATCCATTTAGTCGATTCAATCCCATCAGCAGTAATCGCAGTATTCTACCGGTATAAATTATGGAGGACCCGAAAGAGAGCAAAGAATAAATTAAACTACTGTAGAAGTCAATGGACATTGGTAATATCGATTTTTTAAAATTGATATCTCCTATAATTTTTTCGTTCAAATTAACAAGAAAAATTGAGGAAAATACGTTAGAGGATGTATTAAAATTAGAGTTCTTTTAACTTACGAAATCTATAGTAATGATTCTGCGGAAACTGTGATAACATTAGAAAATGTATTTTAAAATTAGAATTCTTTTACATATATATAGAATCTATAGAAATGATTCTGCGGAAACTGCGATAAATTTACATCTGACGTGTACACGAGTGGAAACGCGTGTACCTGTTAATGCTCTTTGGTCGACTGTCTCTCTCTTCTAAAAATATTCGTTCCTAAATTATATTACACGCGGACGAGAATGTCGGCCAGTGGAACCAGAGCCAGAACCGGTCGTTCTTTATGTTCGGCGGGCTTTATTTGCCCGATGAGTGGGAGCGAGCCTATACGTGGGAAAATTTATGTTTTAGCGAAAAACGCGAGGGCATTATATACGAAACGCGGGTTCGTCCGGCCGCGTTTAATAAATGGCGGTCGTGCTCGCGCAGAAATGTATTGCTCGCGTAATCGTTTATACCTGCTTTAAAAAGTTATAGTTCCTTCCTGCGTCAAAAAAAATTCTGTCTCGCAGACGCGGAAACGCCGAGGTACACAATTGCATAATTTACGGCGGAAACAAGAAAGCGGGGAAACTCCTTTTTTAATCTCGTCCGGACATGAATAAATTCACGTTTTAGCAAACACGCCAGATAATGTACATGGCTGAAAGCGCGAATTTGTTTTGTCACTAAGCTCTCGCGAGCTTAACGTGTACGTGATTTCGAATTCAGGTGCGTTTACACAAAAACCGCACATGTCTATCCCTTCCCTAAACAAATCCCGCATAATTATTACAATATTACTGGATCAACCTTGCGTCTCTTTTTTTAAATGAAGGTTTTAGAAATTTCTCAATAGAGCTCGCAATAAAGGATGACTTGCGATTCTCATTGCATTCGTAGCGCACTTAACTTTAACTGAATATACGGTATGCAGAATTAAATATTTCCGTGATACTGCAACAAAGTAATATTGCAAAGTTTTATTAGTTGGATTGTTACGCTCATTTTTGAATCGGTATCACAGTTCTAGAATTTTATCAGTTACAATGTTTTAAATAGCGATAAAATTCTGGAATTCACGTACGCGTTTGCATTTCAACGAATGAACTTTCGAGAGATCGTTACGATAGAAAAACCAGAATAAACTCGCTTTTTTCATAGAGAATAAGTGCATCAATTTCCGAAAATGTTTCTCCGTCATACATCGAGAGGATCCCACATTGTATGCCTTTGATCTACGTGATCCACATTCTCTGACTGAGAACTCCTCGTAGACGCCGAAACTTTCCCGTCGTAATGTCGTAAGCTCCCGTGAAAAAGTTTCCGCTTCCCTCGGCAGGAAACGGCGCGACGAAGTCGCCGTGCAAGTCGTAGATTCGCGATTTTGTTACTTCATTATTTCTTCGCGCAAGTTCACGCTCCAATCGCAATGAGGGAAGTCCAAGCTTAATGCTGCCTCGTAGAATTTTATCGATCGTCATTACAATAAGCGCCGGCTTGCTTCCCTGTTATCGACATTTATATTAAAAGATGTATACAGTTTGCAGAATACACACACGGAATGTATTATAAAATATTATTTATACTCTAGATAGAAATTATATATTTTATAACGCAACGAAACGAAATGAAAAAAGGCTACGATTACCGCGTTTTCGTTATTAATATTTCTCGGATTTAAGAATATCCTTATTATTATGATACGCTTGTTTAATATTAACGAAAGATTTGCGCGGAGATGGTCCCGTGCTTGCAAGTTTTCTTCGATAGCACATGCATTTATTCTCGCAACGTCGCGCCGTCTCGTGTTATCAGCGCAGATAACCCCGCGCGATGCGTGACGCTGCTGGCTACGTTCTCGCTTAAAATTTAATTCGAGCTCAAAGCCTTGGCTTTATGTCAGTTCGGCGGCCGTGATTGGTTGGCACCTAAGTTTAAGCTCACAGGCTTTAGTTCTCCCCCGAACGATGAACGTGTGTATGCGTATGTATATGGGCATTTTAAGTAGTATGTGACGCCGCGTGTAGCGTAAACCGGGTCACCCCGTCGATGTTCGTAATCCGCCTTCCACAATAAATTTGCGTACACCCGCGTGATTGTTCAAAACAATGTTGTTTTCGCGTGTGAACGTGCTCGTTGGATCTGACAGAAATACGAGCGCTCGCGTTATAAGATTTGTTTAAGCGCAGCATCGCGCGTTACGTTTAGCACAGTAATGCTCACCGACGTTAAAAACTGCGAGTGTCAGTTTACGCTTTGTATGTAACTTTGTACTTATTAATAAATTGAAAATCTTACCAAAGGGAAATGTCGATCTGACGAATTAGGTTTCCCTAAAAGGTAAGCGGCTTTGTGATCGTAAATTAACATACTACCATTTTCGAAAATTGAATTTGTAGATGGGACACGTGCAGTTTAATCATAATGTAAGTAAATATGATTTAATTATGTTTACGATAAGCAGATTTAATCGTGTTCATCGAACCATAGTCATCGCAGGAGGCGCATCGCCGCATGCGACGGTGGGAATTATCAGCGCAAGGACGGGAGATAATATAACCACTAGATAATATATTGCGTGAAAATTACATGGTAGCCGGTTAACGCCGGTATAACCCATTTAAAAGATCTCATTGCAGATACTGCGAGGTGATAATGTATGGACAGATTGCTTTTGTTTCGCGGGCGGTTCATTCTCGCCGCTTTGTGTAACACCTTACCGCGAAGAATCTCTTCGGTATTTACGCACTTGCGCAGGTCTACAACGATTCTACTCCGCTGTTATCTTTGTGTTACTAATTTTACCCTCACTGAGAGAAAAGAACCGTTGTGTCTACTGATAAGTTCAGTAGTTCCAACTGAAGTAGTACAGTAACGCATGTTCAATAACGTCAGCAGCATTACGTTAGTAAATATGACAGAACCATCTACAATAACCTCAACTACATGCTTCTTCAGTAAAAACTACTGAATTTATCAGTAGAGACCGGATCGCGGTGCTGTTTTTCTCACTCCGAGCGCCGCAAGAAGCAGTACCGTGTATGTTATCAGTTAATTTTGTAATACATAATAAAATAATAATAACAACTGCATTATATTTAACTTTTTACTTTTTTCTAATATCATTTGTAATATCAAAAACGTTAAAGTAAAATGAGAAACTTGATTAAAAGTTTTTAATATATATACAACTTTAACCTTAATGTTTACAAGATATAATAGAAAGAGGATATATGTAGGAATAAATACTTACGTTTAAATTTTTCATTTAAACAACTTAAATTCCACTGTGTCAGAATATTTTCAACGAATTCGT
>NJRP01000028.1:679792-760707 GCA_003063835.1 Aphaenogaster floridana
CTGTTTTGCAGAATGTTGAATATTGAACACACGCGACACGATGTGCTTAATTATGTAAAATCACGAACCAATTTAATCTCACGAATCGCTGTCATATATTTACGTAACTGAAACAGCTACGATATATAATTGCCAGAACGAGAGATATGTAAATTGCGTAGAAAAATTTATATTTGATTTAAAGATTGATTCTTTTGACATGTTTATATAATTTTCAATTACAAACGGCAGAAACGGGTGCGAATGGAAATAAATTTAATAGCGTTCGAGATTCCGCAATGTTGAGCTAATTTTCGAAATCGCTCAGTGCTTTTAAATTGTTTGCAGATTCTCTTCGCGGTCTCGTGTACGATCCGTTTCTGGTTTGGTTTTCCACTTCTGCGGACAATTTGCGGATAATGATCGTAACGGCGTGGCCAAAAAGTTCGCTGCACTTCTCTCTCTACGGGAATGCCGCGACTGAACGATAATTTATGAAAACGTTGCTTTCGACGATGCAGTCGTACGCGCTCGCGTCGCAATGCTGCTCTCTCGTGGGCGTCGTTAGCGGAGTGCCGTGCCACGTATTTACGCACTAGAGAAATCAATAAACCATGCTCCGGGAAACGGGTTTAGGCGAGCGAGACCGTGTCAGACGCTGTGCGAAAGATAGAGAGAAAGAGAGAGGAGGGTAAAACTGAGGGTAGCGCGCGCCCTTCGCACGCTATCCAGCTATTAGACAATGCAAATAGTATCGTTACTCTGTGATCGGGCAATTTGGATCTTGATACTATGCCTTCGATGAGAACGACCCTCGCTATGTTTTTATCGCCGCTATTTCTTGGGTAATCATGATGCATTAGGATCCTTCGTGTCTTCATTGTCTCTTTGTTCGAAATCGCATTTAAAATGGTTTCAAACGTTCTTCTCGAGAATACTCGTTTGTTCTTCTTCGTTCAAAAAATTTACATATTAAATTTGAACGACACTGGAGGATCATTTCCGCGACGTCACCCCCCGCACGTTTCCGTTCTGCACAAAATGACGAAGTAAAAACTAGTTATTATCACGCTCCGTAATATCAGTGGTTCGCGATAATCCGATATGAGCGAAACCGAATGGAATATGTGGATTACGCTGTACTGGATGTTTACGCAAGATGTCAACATGTGAAAACAGAAGATTACGAATTTGCATTCGGAAATGTTCGACGCCAACGTGCAGGGTAGTGATCGGATTAAAACACAAACACGGAACACGATTCGACGTATGGATTATACGGAGATGCAAGGACATTTATGCAAAAGAAACAAAAGTTCCGTGTGTGAGAACAGAAGTTGACGTCACGATATTAACATATCGAGATAGTCGTCGTACGCAAGGTAACTACAGAATCAGGGGGAAAGGAAGGGTTTATTAATCCCTGACCGAAATTCCCTTATCCACGGATCTCGTGGTATACGCAAGATCGATATCGTATTTAAAATCGTTGTTTACTCCCCGGAGATAGTTCTCGCGTTAATAATTCACGTCATTAATAACTCACGCGTGATGAGAAGATCATGGTAGGTTTATATACAGACGATATATCCGGCGAGAGATGGTGCAGGAATGACGGGAAGTACGAGAAACGATCTCTCATCTCGTCCCGTCTCGTCTCGTCTCGTCTCGCGTTATTAGTGCGAAGTTCATCGAGCGATGAAGCATCAGAATTGTCGAGGGTCGAGGAAGGGTGACTTTAACGGCGGCTCTCTCGTTAAAATGCGAATACTCGACTTAACGTAAACCATTTGGCTTAACGATTAAGTAAATACGTCCGGCGGGGAACGAGCGAGGTAACCGATCGAGCGAAGGAATCAAGACGGTTTATGGGGAACATACAGGATCGAACCTGTGCCATCGTTAACTTAACATCGTATACGTAATATATTTGAGGGAAATCCGTCATTTATCAGAATTTTTTAAATATTTAACGCATTTACTCTCTGACATCCTTCTGGCTATGTGCGTGATTTTATTATCTGTGATCCATCGGACTCTGTTTCGTATTTTACTTTTTGACTTATGTATTCGACTGCGAAATTTTACTTTTGTAACTGAGAGAATCGTGGCTATTCGGGGTGAGTTATCTTTTTAATCACTTAAGTCGTTATTCCCAAACAAAAAATTTGTCAATTTTGCTTTCTAAACGCAATTAACGTTTTCTAATCGTCACTTGATTATCCAACCACGGTGATTGATTGGGAATGGACATTGGAATGGATTGACTCGTCCTTTTGGTCCTATGAGCGCTGGGATCTCGATTTGGATTTTACGATGGTCGCGTTCAGCAGATCAAGCTGCTCAGTAGCAATCGAACGTGATTGGCTCTTACTTTTAGAACCAACCAATCAACGCAGAGTGTTGATAAGACGAACTCAACAGTTGTGTCTGCTGAACGCGCCTTATGTTTCATCTCGCTGAGGATAGCTCCAAATGTAGCCAAAACGTTCGAATTTTTAAATACATTAAACTTAATATAATGAATAAATGAAGTAAAAAAGAGCTAATGAGAGCAGTTCTAAGAGCACAACGTATTGTGTAATTCTTAGTTAATTAACATGCATAAATTTGATTCGCAAATTAAATTGGATATAAATATTCGAACGTTTCGGCTCCTATTCGAGCCATCTTCAGCGCAAATAATATAATGAATAATCAACGTAGTTGAATTATTTGCGCACCGAGTACCGCGCTGCACTCTCATTGCCCGATCTTTATATATGAATTTTAAATCTTGAGAGTCCTGTCTTTGTTAAATTTAAATATTTAACGTTGAATATCTGGATAATCAATTGCCTAATTACAATTTTGGGGAAGAAAGGTTTGAATTAGAATGGTGCACTGAAAAATAAATTCTTGGTAAACTTGTGAGATGCATTTAGTAATACTTTTTTTAAAGTATTTGATTATTATTACCGATTATATATATATAATAATACAGTAAACCCTCGTTAACACGAACTCGAAGGGACCGGGATTTGAGTTCGTGTTAACCGGGTGTTCGGGTTAACCGAGGAAATCTTGCCCTGTACAACTCTGCCGGGACCCAAATTTTAGTTCGGGTTAACCGAATGTTCGTGTTAACCGGGTTCGTGTTAACGAGGGTTTACTGTATAATAACAAAATATTTTGTAATAATTATAAAAGAGTAAATTTTGTTTAGTTGAGCCAACTAAATTATGTAACACTTATTATAGGTACATTTAGTTGAAACTATTTCACCAAGCCGGCTTGGTGAAAGAATAGCAACTAAACGTATAATAAGTGTTACATAATTTAGTTGGCACAACTAACCAAAATTTATTTTTTTATAATTATTACAAAAGTTTATAATTATTACAAAATATTTTGTTATTATTATTATAATCGGTAATAATAATCAAATACTTAAAAAAAAAGTATTATTACTGAATGCATCTCACAAGTTTACCAAGAATTTCTTTTTCAGTGTGGTTTTGAAGGATCGCAAATACTTAAAAATCAAACAAATTTTTATTACTGTGTCAACGATGACGATAAGATCGCTGATGCGAAAGTGACTTATCAAAGAAAGAGAAACTTGGGCGCGAATGGAGCAGCGCGCTCGAACACGTTTGAATGTTTGGAGAGAAAACAGCGATGGCGAATTACGTACGCGCCTCCGAAGCAAGTAACACGTTGAAGCGAAATTTATAATTATGGGAAACGAAGGTCGATCGTCGCGCGAGAGAAGTCCGCGAGAAAAGTTGTTGGAGAAACGCTCACGCGAGAACTTGAAGCGAGACGATTCCGGCGGGGCGATTTCTACTGACAAAAGCGTTCCGCTCCTCAGACAAAGGCGTCCGCATTTAACTGCGAACCGACCGCGTTCCCAAGGCTGCCTGCTGCGGTTTCTCTCCCGCATTGTGGAATACGATCGCGGGACGACGACATCCGGTCCGAACCGTTTTCGGTAACGCGGCTTGTGTCGGAACGTGCAAACAAACTTTGTAACTTTCGGATCACGGCCAGTGCGAGTTCGCGGCGAAACGTTTATGCGTTTCCGCGACGATGGAGAGATTGCGTCGACGATTTAAAACCCATTAAGAGTTACCGGTAACTCTCGGCAACTTTAGCCCGAAATCGATTTTTCTCTATCAATGGATCGCTGCTGTTGCTGGACCAGTTCCCACGGGGTGAGAAATCGAGGTAACGCGCGTGAGGGACATCTGCATGAGCGAAAAGACAAACGCAGCGCAATAATGACGTCGCTAGGATAGGTGTGAGAAAGAGAGAGAAAGAGAAAGAGAGGGAGGACGAGGGAGAAAGAGAGAGAGAGAGAGAAGTCCAACGAGTAGTATCGCGTAGCTACTTAAAACTTTCGGAGCTTGTCTTGTGTCCTTACTAGTTGGCACCTTGCTTACTTAGCTCGGGTCCGCAACTTACCTTCTCTTGCAGCTTCTCCACTGTTTCCCGTTCTACCCCTTTTCCCGGTTCACCCCTTACCATCCCTCGGTGCCTTTCCTCCTCTCCCCCTTAGTGGCTTAAGTCGAAGTTTACCTTTGTTCCTGGCTGTCAGTCCGATATAGTTTCCGGCTACTATCGCCACTCCGCCACCGGTGCATCTGTTACTATGCGCATCGGGACAGACCCGGGGGTCGTAACGATATTAATCCGCTTTAGCAGTGCATTTTGAAAAGGACGATAATCGGCGAAATCGCCGCGCCCGCGACGGCGAGCGCGATGGCAAAATTTGCGAGCGTCGCCGCCGTTGCCGCTGTGCGACAGAAATTACTTCGATATTTGGTTTGTAAATTTACGCGGTATTCAAATAGGGCGGCCCGCGATGGTTTATACCTTTTTCCAGAGCGGAAATCAACGTAAATACAGTCACCGCGGTGAGGAACGACAGCGAGCGTAAGCACAGCGCTGTATTCCGCGTTTGAAACAAATCGTTCGAAGTTATTACGCGTTGAATAAAATACGTTTTTTTACAATTTTATGAAATGGACTCTTTTTATATATGTGAAGTCGGACAATTATAAAGTATAAATCTCACCTTGATACCTGATCAACGATCCGTTGATTTTTTGCAATGATAATTTTTCTTTGATTAAATTACATACGTATATAGCTTCGCGTATGAATCACTCGTACATATTTAAAAATATGCTCTTTAAATTTTTTGGGTGCTGTCATTTAAATGCGAAGCTTCATTCAAAGCACGCTTTCAGTAGATAAATTTATTTAATGAAAAAGCGGATTGCGGAGCCATAACGATATATCATAGATTTTATTTCTATTGATTTCTATTCGTAAGTAATACGAATGGATGAAATTTATAAAAACTATACGTTGAATAATATTCATAACTGTTTTTTTTTTCGTTTCTGTTTCAGGAAGTATAAATGTTACCGGTGCATTGTGATGCATGCGCAACATGCCAACGTTCTCCAATACAAAGAAAGTAAGACATGGAAAATCACTAATTACAAAGATTTTTAAATAACATGTTCTATTCTTTAAAAGATGTTTAGCTTTTTAATTCAGAGCATCGTAAGAACTTATGATTCACTGAATCTCGTTATAATCTTTTGCGTCTTCTTTGTTCCTGATAAAATATCATCTTACATTATGTTGTTACATTACGTTCTTCTTTCTTCTTGCTTAGTTTCTTTTTCATTTCTTCTTTTCTTAAAAGAAACTTAATTACCAGAACAGAACAGGATAAAAATCGCTATCCGTTTTTATCTAGGTCCTCGTTTCTTTCTTAATTGTTTTGTCTGTTTTATCTCGGTGTGGTTTTCCTCCTCTCAAGATCGTAACTGGTTCAGAATTTTATCTGGACCGGAGAACGAAGTAAACCCAATATATATTTCGTCATCCTCATCGTCGCATTTACAAGGAACGGTGATGCAACGTTACGTTTCGCTGTTGTTATTAGCTTATTGCACGAGCGATTCACCGGAACCGAGTCTGCTGACCCAATGCGGCACGTTGACCAGCGATGCCACTCTGGTCTCTCTGTTTCGCTCCAATGCAGCGCCGCTGCCCTGTCCCATTAAGGGTCCCTTGGAGTTCACGTACAGCCAGGGCGAGGGCGAGTGCAATTCGCCGCAGTCACGGGCGGAAGCGTGCACGCAGGACTCGCGTCTGCTCCTGCGCTACCAAGCGTGCGCCAACGTTCATTCGTCCGAGAGCGTGGGTCAGTATTCTCCCCGCGTCATTATACTGTGCTGACATGTGACAAACACATTTTACACAGACGGATCGGACATCAGCTACCATGCGCGGCTGAATACGGCCTATTTAATCTTCAGACTTTTTTTTCTTCTCTTTTTTTTTATCATACAGAAAATGCTCAAATTCGCGACTTGAGTATTTTGGCATCCTGAAGAAATTTAATTGTGATACAAATAATCATTGATTTGTGAGTCGTAAAGTTTGAAACGAAAAGTCACACAATTGGGTAACGAGTGGACCAGATTTGGAGATAACGTGTGTATCCTGTTTTATGTTCTTTCCAGCGCAACGCAAATCTGACGATTATACAAATTTGATTATGGCATTTCCCGCTTTCTCTACCGGGATTCTTTGATACCGTACAACAAATGGGTACCGTACAATAGATACTGCGTATAAAATAATATTGTTATACCAGCATGCATTGTGTAATATCCATTTACACGGCAATTGTGTTATACCTGTTTACAAACGCTCATAATTTGTCAAGTGAATACCTAAACAATTATGAATTATACAACGTGCGCGAGTCCAATCACTGCCTAGTGACATTTTGTTATTGGTCCATAATTAATTCGTTACAATCTACGGTTATAAAGCGCTCCGCCGAGTGCCTCAATATATTGATGCAAATTTTGAAGTACGCCGCAGATGTAAAGTTTCAATTCGTAGCTTTATTGTCATCGAATTTTCTCTCATTTACGCGATTTTTTTTCGTGAAGTTTCAACATTCAATTTAAATTTTTTATCGAGTTTTTATCGCAAAAAATGTATTTATTAAAAGAAACACAATAAAATGCGGCGGGGAGAGGAGGGAGGAGGGAGGGGGGAGGGCAGTCCCTGATTGTTGCGAGCGGAGAAATATCGGAGGCTAATTTCAGTTATCGGAAACGAAATCACCATGTGATCGAATTATATGCGGAATAAGTGTTCCGACTCGTCGACTCGTCATGTCGTTACCGCCGGTGGAGCGCACGAGGCATTTCGGCGCGTAAAAAGGAATTATGACGTCGGCGGCGCTCCCGCGGTGACGTTAACATCCGCTTTGACATTAATTAACACGACGCGCAAGGCCTGTAACGGTCAATAAAGCTCGCGGCTTCGGAATGAATGATTAATGGCCTTGTCAATTACCATTTGTTGCTGGGCTTGTCCAAACGATTTTGCGCAATTATCATCGGCCTGTGCCCGATCGTCTATCTCGATACGGCGGCGCGCGGATAAATGAATACACGGCGCCGCATCGCGCTACACACGTCCGCGGATCGCGCGCGGAACGGTATAATGCGTTTTCATGAACATTCATATATCGTTTACCCCCGTTTATAACTTCTGCAGATAGCTTTATCCGTGGGACAGTGGCGATAAACTTCTATTTACGGCTCTGTTACTAATATAGGGTCGCGTATAGGCTGAGAATCACGACCGAATTTTCGCTCGCTTTGATATACCTTCGCGAAAGCCGGTGTTACCACCCCCTCCAACCCCCCAATCCCTGCTCGTCAGCTGGTACTTTAACGCGCTGCAGTTTATGTTTTCTGTAAAGCCCCCCTCCCCCCCCCGTAAACGTATGCGCCGCAACGGCCGCGTGCATATCAACGATCCCGGTGTACCCCTGGTAAAACGGGGGAAAAAACAAAAAAAAAATAACGGTTATTATTGGATACATGCCAATTTGTAGTTGTAACGGTTTGTTTTTCTAGACGTAGAATTGGAGTGTCTGGCTCATTGGAGGGAGGGCAGCACAAATTACATGGTCGCGCGTTTGCACAGCGATCGTAACGATCGTAAAACAAGCGACGAGGAGAGCTACAGATGCTTTATTTACACAAATCCATCGAACAATACGTGGAACCTCGCGCAGAGCTCGGATGCCGCCTGCAACGGATTGATCAGCGTCACCGAGGCCGCCAGAACATTCAAGATGACACAGAGTGAGTCTGCCCTCGCATCACCTCGTCACGCTCTTTTTAAGAACTCCGCGAGAATCTCAATGTCCTCTGAGAGGACGTGTAATTTTTTGCGATCTGCTAAGCGTACGAACTATTTTAATATATTTCAACGCTGAATCCGTAAAGATCAAGCTGAAAAGAAAAAAACTTAGAAAGGGATCGTTCGACTTCCTGGAATAGCGCCGATCGCGATCGCCTGGCACGAGCTGGCCGCGTTTCGTCGCGCGAAACGCGTAAGATCGACCTTAACGATCGAAATTCCGCGAGGGGCTGTTAATCGATGGCGATGAGAGGCAACGGTGGCGGGGTATATCTCGGCGCGTATATACCTCGACCCGATACGGAAGCCTCCGCCGTACGTGCGGAGGCCCCGGATCCCGAGAACGAGAGCACGTAAACTATGAGAGTGCCTGCGGACACCAGATCGGATTCTTGTCCTGGCATACTGGCGTGGCCCCGTCCGGTGGTCAACGCCAGGTACTTCGGGTATTCCACGGTATCGCATAGCTACACGTAGCCGTGCCGGCTCGGGACGCTCTTGTCGCAGGATTCACGGTTAACCATATTGAGGGCGACGAACGGGCGCTCCGGTTTGATCGGTCGGTGGAACGGCGCAATGTACGCCCGGGACGATCGGTATGGCCGAGTATCCATTGTGAAGAAGGATCTCTAACGCGGCGAGCCCGCCATCGAGTAAACCCGTCAAATCGGTTTCCCGTTTATCCGCTTTTGATTTTCGCCCGGCGCGCTTCCGGACTTTCGATTCGAGCGCGACGAATCTCGGATGTTATTTTATTATCTGTTATATTAATATTCGTTATTATTCGTCCATTATATGCAGTCTGTCACAATCGACGGACATGTTATCGAGGAATGGCAAAGCTGCCGCTTAATATTTCGAAATCGCGGCCGCCGCGCTGCTGGAGGAAATTCAACTCGAGCGTTAAGCAGCTTAAAAATTTTTCAGCGGCGCCCTTACCACGGCGTCGCGGATGTTTCGTTAACCCCCTACCCGGGTACCGCGTTTCCATTTAAACTTTCCAGGAGGCAGATTAGCCCCGGGATCTCGAGCTACGCCGGGCTTGCCGCCCCGAAGTGCCCGCCCGTGGATGAAGAGAACGTTATTCGCCAACGTGCGATAAATTCTATCTGGCCGATATGTAAATTCTTATTCTTTCTTGTACTGTTTCTTGTATACACGCTTATAATCGGTTTGCAAGAGTTGTATGTAAATGCGATGACGATAACTTCGAACAAAGTATCATTTAAGGAAATGATTAATCAAAATTAATTCGTTCCAAGAAAAGATCGTTATAGTTTTAAAGCGCAGTTTGCGTTGCTTCGAAAATTCATCGTGCATTAGGATCTTCTCGGGATATATTGTGGTTAGAACAAGAGAAAAGTAGAAAGCCAGAACAAGTATGCATAGTAACGGAAGAAATACAGTTGCACGAAAAACGTAGAATATATCATCGCGCGGTAGAAATATATACGCATATTCGTATTTATGAAATATCGGAATAATAGTGAATTGTAAAACAGATATTAGATTTTGAAACATTTTTGCATATTCCTGTGTCCTTTACATTCGTATTCGTTGAGTTCTGTATCGTTTCTTTTCTCGAGCAAATCTTGATTTCGAGTAGTCGGTTTTTAAGAAAGTTCTAACCTTATATATCCCGTATTTCAGAAGCTGGTTTCTTTGTACGACGAGACGATTAAAAGATTGGCTTTGGTATGAACAATCATATTTAATACCGATGCTACAGGGACTTCGCGACGTTTTCCGTGGATACTATTTTCATTTTAGAGATTGCCGTTTTCAAATAACCGCCGCCGACGCACTGTGGAATTGCAATCTTTTCGAGGTAATGCAATGGCATTACATGCGGTCTGACTGCAAAGGAAGATAAGAGGATGGGCGTAATTTACTTTAAACAAAGCATACGTTTCTTCTTCCATTTCGCCGCGGGCGTGACTCATTTTAATACGCATTTCGTTACACACAGCGCGCTTACATTGCAAGACCGCGGTAGAACATTATAAAGAAAATTTGTATTCCTTTTTCGCACTTAAATTTCAAACTATTGGCGTGCTTGCGATAATTCTGTCGAACATTTTGTCGGAATTTGCTCGCGATATAAAATTGAGTGCATTAAACTAGTTTCATTCATTGTTTTCTCGTGAAAATTAAATTTGCGCAAAACGAAAATCCGATACTTTTATTGATTAACTTCGAATCATTCCGCTGTCAATGGCGAACAACGTGCATGCAAGTGACCGTAAATTTGAACATTTCTCCGGCAGGAATGGAATTTTAATTAGATACAAACCAGCGCGCAATTCTTTCCACGTATCACGTAGAAAATATACGCATAAGAAAATAATTATATCGCGGGAACGTAGATCGCATAATGAAACAATTACGCGGATCCCGCCCGCTTCTTTATCGCCATCGTTATGCCTCTCTCTTATCATTCGCGGCGACGTATGCGATAAGCAGCGCAATTTCGGCGAACTATATAGCGTTACAGCGCTGCACGCATACAACCCGATTGAATTATCGATTAGCTTTTAGTTGCACGCAGACCGGTCGCAGTATGCAGCACGCACGCAGCATACTTTGTCGCTCGTGCATTTTTAACGGTCCATTAATTCACGGTGCACGGTGATTGATGGCCGTGAGCAACCGACCATTGACAGGGATAACTGTTCGCCGGCGACAGAGCTGTCGCGCGTTTATAGCAAATTATTTTCGTCAACGTAACCGACCTTTGCCGGTACGTGGTAACTTCATCTTATGCACGGTGTTTTTTAATAGCTTCCATATCCTCAAAATGTAAATTATTACTACCTAATCTTTATGATGTAAAAAAATATTATTTTTACAAACCACATGACTTCAGTATTTTATATCAGTAATGGGGCGAGAACAATTCAAAATCATTATCGTGACAATGACAATGCAATGCATACGTGAATTATGCGTTATAATGCAAAGCGCGTACGCGCGCATATGTATGTGTGTTAATGAAGCTAATGAGTTGGTTAATATACATCACGTTCACGTATGACGTATGTCGCTCGCGTGTAATTACGCTAGTTACGAATATAACGCCGTTAAAAGTGTACTGTAATTAGCGCAGAATTATTCGGAACGAATACCGGAAATACTTTCGAATCATCAATCGATTTCTATTTTCTCCCCACTTTTGATGGAATTCTTTGACGGAGCGTGCGTGCAAGAACCTGATAATGCGCAGGAAACAGCCGGCATGCCTTTGGAAACGAAGTTTACAGCGTAGGAAGAAGAGAGGTCAAAGTTTACTTATGCTGGATTATCTGCTCGAGGACCCCGTGAACTTAAAGAGTCGGGAACGAGCTTACAGTATATATTATGCATTTCGAGTTTGAAATAACTGCGTTAGGAGCGGAGTTACAGCGCTCTCTAAGAATAAAGCCGCAGCTATTTCTTGACACGTAATTACATTTGAATTTAACAGTCGTCCGAATTTGCGATGTGGAGATGAAAATTACAGGAATTAAACTGTTGACGTTGCAGCGATAATCAACTTTGCAATCTGCGTTTCAGCTTCGAAAACACTAAAATATTTTCGATAATTATGAATACCAACGAGACAAAACTTTCGTAGAGCGCTGTTTAAATTCGCGTACAATTTTTCCCGCTGTTAAATTATAATTGTTCTTTCAAATTTTAATCTAGACTTAACGTAGTTGACGACGACGATAAATGTATAAAGGAGCGTATTCGTGAGGAGCGTCAAATATTTAGAACTCGCAAATAATTCCGATTCAATTTTCTAACGGAGAAGAATATCATGAATGCACACGCGAAATTTGCGTCGCAGAGGGAATCTCGGCGACAAACAGGGATCCTCTCTCTCCACGGCTATCTTTTCACGTTACAGAAAAGCCACCGCAGCGTTGCGCGTATCCGTCCTGGGTGGTGGCCGGTAAATCGTGGGTGGCTTTGGATCGAATGGCTTCCCGACTCATGGCATCGCCTTACAACCTCACGATCCTCGACCGAAACGAGACCCGCCTTGTTTGCCATTCTGTTGTTTCCATTGATGATCATCGCTATCACCATTCCATGCCGATCGATAGGGAGAATCAGAAGCAGTTCGTCGCGAAAGCAACGCGGGATTGGTAAGTCTACCTACAGCATTCATGTGAAGAAGAAGTCAGGAGAATGCGAGATAATGTGATAATCAAAACAGTTAGAAGAAATTGAAAAGAAAAAAAAATTGCAGAAGGTGCCTCGAACAGATTCTTTCACTCTTTCTTCCGCTCGACGAATTGTGAGAAACATTATTAAAATGTCCGCGCATTTTGCGCGAGAAGGGAAGAAAGCGTTCGCCTTCAGTCGGCGAAGGACTGAATTTTGTAGTTCGTGAGAACGGGAATAATTATCAGAGAAGCGTGTAAAATGATAATCGCAAGTTTTCGCTTACCGTGTACACGTAAATAAACGATACAAACGCGAAGAGCCTCCAGTTTCGTCTGTGCGGCACCACTTTCCGGGATATGTACATGTGTGTGTGTGTGTGTGTGTGTGTGTGTGTGTGTGTGTGTGTGTGTGTGTATCTGCACCGGAATGTCAATATAGGTCCGCCCCCAGGTACTCTCATTAAAGCATTCGTGCGGGCGAGTTCGCGCGACGTAACGTATCGCTTTTAATCGCTCGTGCACACGTACGAGAGGGTCTCTTATACACATCTAGATGTGTATAAGAGACAGGTGTGGGTGCGGGGGGGGGCCGAAGGCCCCCCTTGCACCCGCCCGGTGTGTGCGTGTGTGTGTGTGTGTGTGTGTGTGTGTGTGTGTGTGTGTGTGTGTGTGTGTGTGTGTGTGTGTGTGTGTGTGTGTGTATCTGCACCGGAATGTCAATATAGGTCCGCCCCCAGGTACTCTCATTAAAGCATTCGTGCGGGCGAGTTCGCGCGACGTAACGTATCGCTTTTAATCGCTCGTGCACACGTACGAGAGGCCCACCCCGGTTATTCGCGCCCCACTGCCGCCGAGAGTACGATTCATCGTTAAAAGCTGAGATAAAAGTGCTTATTGGAACGTGTTTGTCGAACATATCCGCGGGAACACGCTAAAGTGTTTACTACTCGCCGGAGCACACCGGGAAGAATCGGCCCAGAAAACGCGACGAAGGCCGATCCGATGTTTTTCTTCGCCCGTTCCGCAAAACTGAAGCGTGTCCAAACATTTGCTGTTTGTCGAGCGAAGATAAATTTCTTACTCTGCTGCTAAGTAAGGAGGGGGTAATTGGGGAAGGTTTAAACGAAGTTACCTTGATTACAAAATCATTTTTTAAGAATTGACTACGCGGAAATATACAAGTTTAAATAATGGCGAGTCTCTGTGCCTACCTGAACATTTATCGTGTTCATTTCTGTGCGCCTCGAATAATAATTACTCGAATAGTAAATATCTGACTAGTAAATAATGCAAATTGACGGCGCGTTCGATAAAATGTGATTACATTCAACGGACATACTATCTTCATTTGTCCTGAAGAAACTCGGTCAAGCGTAACTTCTCAGCGATTAATATCCTCACTTAGGAAGATTCCGAGAATAATGTCGCGGTACGGGCGCGACAGCTGCTCGAAGAATTCCTTTACTTAGATATCACGATATTAAGATGACGTGGAGCGGAAGGGGGGGGGGGAAGCGAGAGAAGAAAGAATTGCTTTCGTCGCATTAAACGGCGTCTGATCGAGCGCAAAGCTTTACTACTTGGGTGGGTCGTAAATAGTGTCATTTCAATTCACATTTTAATACTCTTGTATAAATTCACGTCATAAATAATTGCGCGAAATCAAAGCGATGATTATGCGTTGCATTATCATATTATACTATTACATCGTACCATAATGAGAATCAATTTTCAAATTATATAACGCTTAAATTGAAAGTAAGTATTACGCGAAGCATTACATAAAATAATCGCCCCATATGTCGCTAAGCGAAATTTGATATGAAATTTATTATGTGCTATATTTTTTAGTGAAATGAACGCTTTTAAAAACCGCGTATTCCTTTTACCATCACCTCGGAAAGATTTTTTACGTCGTACCGGCGAACGTCGACAATAAAAAGCGACATGCCATTTCTCCCGCCTGCCTGGCTTACATCTTATACTCCGGCCAGACGTTCTTCGTTCCAGGCGGTTTTATTATCCGCGTTACAATTCTTTCAGTTTGATGCGCGGCGAATAATTACTGCGGAGGACGGAGGGCATCGGCGTTAAGCGTTTACTACTCTTGCGAGCCAGGAGATTGAGTGCACGACACGAGAGAGGCATAAAAAGAAAAAAAACCGTAATTCTCTTCTCGACTTATGCCCGCCGCGTCGTTCATCTCGTTTCCATCGTTCTTCGCTGGCTTGTGCGACGTCCGCCAGCGCGAACGAACGCCTTGGCTTTGTCTCGGGAACTTCCGCAAGAGTCGGTGACTTTCATGGTATCAGTGTCATCCTTCATCGGTTGACCGAACGTGCGCTTCCGTCACTCGCGGAAACGTCGAAGGAGACAAACATCGACGCCAAATTCTCGTACGCGAAGAAATCAACCGCGTGTCTTTACCGTTCACGTTACACGACACAATTCACTTCGATAAAAAGGTTGAAATTACGACAGCGAATCGGGGACGTCGATTGTCCAAGTTTCCTTTCATTAAATGTCTAACGAGAGATATTCTTGGAATCGATACCGAGTGACGATAGAAATTATAGTTAATCGTTTCCACGAACGCTACGTCAAAGCGATATCGCGCTGACGCGCCAGCCTGCGTCATTATCTAAATGTCTGAATGTTGTCGGACAAAGAAATAAGCGCATGACACGGTTGCTAATATTATTCCAGGGAAATAACCTACAATCTTCTCATCCATCGACCGCTATTTCTGTGCCTTGCACGGAACGATCAGCCGAGTCTATATCGTGTACATTGACGTAAGTGCAAAAGCCTCGTAGACATCGCTGTACTATTGCATAATATATGGACAAACGAAAATGACGAGTAGGCTTATATTTTTTTGGATGATTTTTTCTTCGACACGACTGGCCAAATTTATTAAGAAACTTCTTACGACGTTTCGACCATAGTTTTTGGTCCTTATCAAGTAATAAACGTTTGAATTACAAAGCAACACTTAAGGCATTGTGTCCAAAACAAGCCCGAAAATCTGAGGAATAAATTAATAACATTCAATATAGACAATGACATTTATAATACATTAAAAATTAGGATTAAATTCTTACGTGTTTTGTGCGTCATATGAAAAATACAATTATAAATATTCATATCGTCGAATACATATATTATAGGTAGTTTGCAGTTGCTCTCAAGAAGCACGTCAACGATGATCGACAGATAAATAACTAATAACCGTTGGTAAGCGAGCAGATGTATCTAATGTGCTTTTATTATTATATCATATGTCCCGGTCAAAAGGTCTGTGTCTCTCTGTAAATTTATTGTATTATTATGTTTCTTGAAAAAACATTTCGGCTATCTCTCTTTTTTGTGTGTGTTTCTCTCTATGTAAGATTTCTGGATTAGACCAATCAAAATCATGTCCATGAGATAGACGATGCTCGCTTACCACTGAGTGGTTGTCTACACGCTTCTTGATATCAACTTTATACTCTTTAATTAGAGTCTCCAGGTGTCTCTTTGTTTGTCTTATGTATGTAGCATTGCACTCCAAACAGTTAATTTTATACACTATTTCAGTTTGCTTAGCAGGATTTAAATTATCTTTCCCTCTTTTTATAACGCAATCGAATTTCTTCGGAATAGTATATATAATGTCAAATCCACAATCCCTCAATACGCGACCGACATTATTGCTGAGTCCCTTTGCATATGGAAGTTAAGTAAGTTTTGTTATCAAAGGTGGCAGTATTATTATTGTCAGACAAACGTATATTATTGCAATACTTTAATTCCTTTAATCTCTTATTAATATGTTTGTCAATCATATCTGTAGGATAGCAATTATTTAAAAGGATTTTTAAAATTAATTTAATGTTCGAATCATGAAACTGTGGACTAGAAAGTAATATAGCATGATCAACTAAGTTAAGTATGGTGTTTAATTTATATTTGTGCGGATGGTTAGAAAAATAATTGATGTATCGGCCAGAGAACGTGGGTTTTCGATACCAATTAGTTAATAATGAATTACCATCTCTAATAATTGTTGTATCTAAAAAAGTGATGGAATCGTTAGATTCATATTTTTTTATTAATTTTATATTTTTTTGTTAATATTACAATAAAAATATCAATTTTATATTTTTTAATCAATATTACAAATAAAAATATTAAAATTAGATATTTTTTAATCAACGTTATGATAAAAATAATTTTATAATATTTTATATTTTTTTATCGACAATATTAATATTTTTTATATCGACAATAAAATATGTACAAATTTTCCGCGGAATTTCTGCACAAGAAAAACAGCTGGAATTTTCGCGGAATGTTAATTAAAAATTAGCTACGATCGCTCTTCTCCCCTCCGCGGTAAATTACAGACGATTTTCATACAATTCGCTTTGAACATGTCGCGAAAAAATTCCCGCAGTCGCGGTCTCGCGGGAACACGTATCATTTTCGAGACGCTACTTACGGATGCGCGCGGATTCTCGCTTGACGCCCGTCATATCGCGCTTATACGGTGTGTAAGTGTTCGCCGGCGGAATTCTCCTTATTTCGCGGAATCTTCCCCACGCTGATCTTCTCGCGCTTTAATATACCCGCGATTACGCGCCAGCTCGCGACTTTATGAGAAACGCCGTCCGGGATTCGCGTTTCCCCGCTACGCGCGACGAGGAGAAGATGAAGAGGTTGGTGGCCGCGTAGACGGGCAGATCGAGAGAGGTCGGTGGAGGCAGGGGGGTATTCTTTTATATGTCGGGGAGCAGATTTCGTGAATTCATTTTTGTGACGGATGCGCGAGGAAGGGGACGCGGAGAAAGCGGCTCGTCTGCGGAGAAATGACGCGATCGACGAAGACACCCGGTCGCGAATTGCGGATGAACGTTCAAATCTTCCTAAGATCGATATTTACGATGTCATCTTCGATGAAAATCGGTATTTTTCACATGAGGCAACAAAGTAATTATTTGTCCAACGATTGTTTGGAAGATGATAATGTAATCGATTTAATAATACGGTAATGTTAAAAGTACGATCGGCAAAGCGACGAGAGGAGAATTTATCGAAGTGCTTGGATAATTTGCTTTTCTGATTTTGGCGCGATCGTGATTTGCGAGGACGCCAGGTTGAAGAATGAACCTCTCGAGAGCGGTAATCGCGCTGACTGTTACAAGATTGAATATTTTGCACCGATACTTCACACTGGCGCGGCGCCTGGCACCACGACAGCTCTCGGCTGAGCGGCGAACGTTAGCAAGGACTCGGTATTTCAATTAAGGCCGAAGCCTCGGCCCGGAGTAATTAGAGGCGAGTGGAGGGTGAACGCGAGTGCGGGGCAAGACGATTGTGCATTAAACTGTAAATCTGAGAGCACTTATCGCGACCACGCTGGAATTGCATAGATAACCGAGGGCACAAATCTTTCCTCGGAACTGGCGCACAGGGACGAGATCGTGACGGGCGGAAGCGAAAGAAAATCGCAAAGACCGTAATATTAAGACGAAATCGAAATGTCCTTTACGGTGGGTCTTAAATAAAATTATGAAGCGCGTGTGATAAAGCACGATAAGTCAAAGCTAGCTTATCGGTGGTTCTCAGATTGCAAGACGATCCGAGCTTAATATTTTATACGGAATCACGCTGGCGAAGACACGTGATTACAGGTGAAATTATACGATATCAAGTGCAGCAGTAACAAGAGTAACAAGATTGTCGTAAATCTTAGCGGAGCCGACGGTAAATCAGCCGTTTAACGAACGAGCGATCCTCTTCCACTTTTTCCCGCTTTTTTACCTATCCTTTCGGCAGAATGAAACCGTGCCAAAACGCCGATGTGCGGCTTTTACGAAGCACCTGCTCGGACGGTTTCAAGTAGTTCCGGTTTGCGACGGCGCGGGCGGGGAGAGATGTATGTGTGCGCAAATATACTTCCGCATATACACGCGAACAAGTTCTGTCCGTCCGTCCGTCCGTCCGTGTGTTTACATGCACACGCCAACGATTTATGTGCATCTCGAGCGGGGCGCTCGCATTGATCGCAACGATGCACCCGGGACACACGTAATAACGAATCGTTCGTGCAACGAGCCGCTACTCTATAAAAGAGTACGAGATTGTAGTTGAAAAAAAAAAAAGAATATTTTGAATACACATGCCGGAATTACGGGAAATAGCGCGGAGTTTGGAAGCTCAAATTCAGAGGTCCGAATTATCGTCACTCTTTCATTGCTTCCGCGCGTATTTTTTTTCTAATTTTTCAGGAATTACGAGCTCGACAATTATGACGCGTATTTCGATGATGATTTTGTCTTTCTCATATATTTCCCATACATATCCGCTGTATTTGATCGATGCCTAATTACCGGAAACTGAACTGACATCGGGCCCGCGCGCAATATACATCAACTTTTTGCATTAACTTCCAACGCAGATCTCGCAGAATATGGAATTAAAATTTTTTTCGCTCAATTTGTTTAATCTTCCTCGTTTACCTTCGCGCGTAATTATTTTCACGTCCATCGATTTAACCAGACCTCATCCACCGTCACCGATAAGTATTTACAGATCGATTAAAATGTCAGCCGGGCACAAGTATTCTTCGCGAACGTCGTGAAAAATGGCTTCCTGTCACGGAAGTCTCGTGTATACAACGACAGGGGACGATACCAACTCTGATAAATCATTGTAGATTCATATTTTTTTCCTTCCCTCTATATATTCCATCCCTCCCCTCGTTCTAAAGCTGCGTCTTACGGAGGCCCGTCTGCCACCCTCTTTCGACCTGTCTCGGATAGAGCTCGCGATATTTATCGCCCAATCGAGTCGCAGGACAATTTAAACTCTAGATCCACTTAATCATAATTTATGTACAATTACCTTCTTAACCGTGCCCGCTGCTACGTCGGGAAAAGGAAAAGGATTGAACGCATACATTCTTCTCTTCCCCTTATTATTATACTACCATTATTATTAATGCTTATTAAATGCATAATTATTAATGCGAATTAAAATATACATTCGAGGCACCGTCGCGATCGATATTCAGATGGGTCATCGCTCCGCGCCGATGTCACATTTATGATCGTTATTATTACCTCGCGGCGAAAACGGCTAAATATAATTCCCGAAAGTGTGGCCATGATTAGTTGTGTGTGACACCAATTAAACGGAAGGAGAACTGAAAAGCCCGTACCTTACATAATTTCGCAGCGCTATTATCAGCGTCAGACATGTCGCCGGCTGTCTCCAAATATACCGTGCGCGCCCGATACGAACTCGAAATTAGATCGCGATAACGAAACAGGTGATCGACTGAAATCCCTTAATCGTCGCGCCCAAGTGCGCGTATTGACCACCTTCTATATCCGGCAACGCGCCGGAACAACTTCGCTGGAAGCTATTCCCGAGGAAAAGCGGTCGCGATCGCTACTTTCGCGCCGGTGCAACAGGAGAGCGGGCGTCCTTATCGGAAAAACGTGCTTATCGTGGTTGTATATCGAGCTGGATGCCTTCGTGTACTGCATAAAACTTTCGCGTTTCGTTCCGTTCGACCCGGCCGCGCCCGACGGCGGCGGCGGCGACGGCGGCGGATTTCACGACGCGGAACGACCCGGGGATTCTATTTCTACGATCCCCCGTTCCTCGACTTTCGACATTGTTACGTACATTATCGCGACTTCCCTCTCGCGGTCTCGTCCGCGTTGGCACGTCGACATCCATAAAGCACGCCCGAGACGCCGGGCACGTCAAATTTACCGCCTTATTTCTTAGCGATACGTCGTCGCGGAAGGAGAGAGAGAGAGGGGGGTCCTTTATATACTCGGCTTCTCACCGCATAACTCAATTCTGTGTCGATATTCGTAGAATGCATTCCGGTTAGGTAGGTACATCCCGCCCGCTGTGGACTTCACGTCCACTTCACGTGAAGCTTTATCTCATTGTCAGCTTGTTCCAAATTCGACAATACACACAGAGAGAATTTTCTCTTAAAATTTACCCTGAAAATCATGGTAGTCATGGGACAACATGGTATTTCGAAGATTTTTATGCAATTTTCTCTGATTAATATTTACCACAAGAAAAAATATTAATATCTACCACAATAAAACATAAAATATATTTGATTAATTTTACTAAAATATACATAGTAAAATTTCCATAATTTTAAAATATGTTAAAATCTTATGATTCTTTATTGTTTTAAATTGAATAGATGCCAAGTAGTGCTAAACATGTAAAATATCTTATTATAAATTTTACAATACAGCATAATATTTTCAATCTGACTTAGTCGCTCATGATAATTTTACCATGCAGCATTTTATTGGCTAAGTCCGATGATTCTCGGTTTTTTTCGTGTCGGGTGTTACAATCTGCTTGGTAATTTTTATTATGTTGTTTATAAAATGTTTTTTTCCATATTTCAGAAATTCCTTTCGTTACCAATAATATTTGACAGATTGCCAAGATGTTCCAAGCTTATTACCAAACATAGTAAAATTTGTAGTGAATTTTGCGGCAAAATATAACAAAAAATTCTCTCCGTGCACATTCTGTAAAATACACTCGCACGCTGTTTCTTTGTTTTGAAATTTTGCTTATCTTCTATTATAGAACTAATAACTAATTTGTATAAATAATTATAGAAATAATTTGTAAAAATAATAAACAAGCAGATGACATAATGGACGATTTTTCCTCAATGTGCGAATTGCCTTTACAGCTAAATGAAGATGTCAATGGTATCGATGCGATAAACTTTCTCTTTTTCTAATTCCATTCGCACTTGATCCATTGTCACTCACATCGGTTCGAAAATGGACACCAGTGATTCAACTCACTTGCAGACTGAAGAGTAAAACACCCTTCGGCCTATTAATCATTTGTCGCTGCCGGAACATGCGACTTCGACCTTCGCTCGATCGATTATTCCGACATGATGAATAAACCAAATTTTGGTCGAACGAGTGTTACATCCTGGTGTTGACGACACTCAAATTAATGACTTCGATAAACGTGACGGCTACATACGGGCAACGTAGACGCAATCCACTGTAGATCTTCTGCAATCCAACGCGGACATCGTTCGTCGACACTTTAGCACGTAAACGACGCGTTTTACGCTCCGGATTCCGCTCTTTTTCTATGCCATTCTTCTCCCGCTGCCTACTGCCGCGTTCCCGTTCGCTTTTACGTTTACGCAGCTTCTTTGGAATTGGTTCCTTTGGTACGAGAGCCGCGCCTCACGATCCTTATTTTCACGACGTCGAAATGACGAAAGTCGACTGCTCGTCGAATTTCGTCGGCGATCGTATACCGGGCGATCCGTCATACGCGAACATTGACCTACGAATGGACGACGAATCGTCTGTGATGTTCGCGAATTTACAGCTCGTAACCAGACGACCGCGTTGTAAAATATTTCAGACGAACGGGAATTTGAGCGCGCTACGGAACGCGCGAAAGGATATTCGAACCGGATGGAACGGTACGGTTATTTTTTTTAGCCTCGTACGTTTTACGTCACGCTCGTTCGTTTTATTCCAGCGAGACCTTGTGCATTACGCCGAGATCGTCTCGATTTAATAACCGGAAACCCGGAACGCCGATTGGTGTTTGACCTTTGCTCAAAAGCCGGTCCGTGGAAATATTTGCGCGGAAGCGGTCGTTCCGGCGAGAAGTATCTTGTGGGAAGGTGCGAGTCGATTAGACGTCGAAAGCGCTGGAAAGAATTCTGCCGCGTGCGAACCGTATAATATTGAACTTTACGAAGTATGTTGATATCTCAGAAAATATGGGAGTCAGTAACTCAGAGTATTCTTTAATAACGTCGGAATCCACGTTTCCCTCGGGAGAAAGTCAGGCAAACGATTTTGTATGTAAATCGAGATCTTTTTCACATGTTATTAGTCACATTAGATCACATCGGATATTAGTCACCCGTAATACATGCCTGCGATCGAAATCTTTATCGAAACAGTGATAATTCCAAGTTATACACGTTCGATAAACCGTACTTTGTTTAGGAATTAACGTTGGTAAACGTTACCACGTTACCGCTCTCGTTCGCCAATACACTCATCGCCAATACGTTAACGTTTGTATAAAACCCATTCGAATCTATGTGCAACATCGCCTTACACAGCCGAGAGAGAGAGAAAAAGAAGTTTTCCGTCTCGCAATCTCACGATTTCCGCGACGCGGCCGGCCATTGTGGTCCGAGCTAAAAGGCTTTCTCTTCTTCGCTGCTAAAGGGGGAGCCGTTAAGGGCTCTTCGCTTATCAAGCGAGCATTCCGCGGGAAAAGAAAAGATCACGTGCGCGCGATCTAATAACGAGCTTTTAGAGTACAGACACACACACACACACACACACACACACACACACACACACACACACACACACAGAGACAGATATCAATGCATGTGTCCGATGTGCGGTGCCGCAGTAGTTCGGTTCGACACTTCGCCGCCGCGCTGGTTGACGATCGGTCCGGCTCGGTGCACCCGATCAAAGCTCGTTTTTATGAGGCCCACGCAAACCGTCCCCGATTGGAAAAAAGAGAGGAGAAGGGCGGCGGGGGTGTGAGGGGGAGTGTAAGCCGGGCAAGACAGGCTTAACGAAAAAACGAGTTATGAATTACTCGCGTCCGTAAATAGTGCACGGCGGGGGTGTGCGCCGAGTACACGTCCCGCTGGGTACCCGGGGTGCTTATGCAAGTGCATACGAACCCCCGGGTAAACACGATCCGCGCGCACATAAACAGGCAACGCATACAGCCCCGCCGCGTCTCATCCCCGAGTTTCACTCTGCTCTTTTTCCCGCTCCCCTCTTTCCTTTCTTTTTTCCCCCCTGCCTCCGTGTCATTTTTTTTTTGTTCGTACGTGTCCGATACAGCGCCGCCTTGTTCATTTCCAGCGAGTCGCTTCATTGATCAGACCGTGTATTTGGCAGCGCGTACATGCACCGTGCATTTCAGAATTATCTTATTCGTCTCGAACCCGCGGATTCTTCCGCCGATTCTCGTGATCGATTTTTCCTCAGCGACGTTTTAATTCTCTTCTACGTATTTTATATAATAGTATGATATGTCTATAGTTTATGTAATTTATATGTCTATATTAATATTTCGAAAGTAATTTAAACGTTAATAATTTACGCTTGCTTGCGTCCTTTTTCAATTTTCGATGTTTTCAGGAAATGTAATTTATATATGATTGAAATATTCAGCCATTTACAAACTACCTCCCCCCCCCTCTCACTCCTTCTCTCTGTTAGAATATTTCAGTTACTATTCAACGAACGCGTACGCGTGTTTCGAATATTTCGGCAAACCGCAGAAAATCATTCCGATCATCTCTAGAGGAAAAGGCGAAAGCGTACTGTATTTATTAGAATACTATGCACGGTCGAATGCGGTTTTAACTTCCGAATGCGAACTTCGAGTTATGCGACGCGGCCGCCGTAATTTACTCGACATTCTCGCTGATATAACTATGATATACGTTGATTAGAATTTATACGCGCACGGACAAATAATAATCAAACTTCATCATGCTCATATTCCCAACGCGCGGCTCGCACCGACATTTGTTTAGTATCGTGCGTTTATGATTTCGTCTAATTAAATGGGTGTAACGCGCGCAAGGTACCCTCAACGCCGCGATCAAGTCGAGAATTTACCAGACGTACTAATTGGTAAACGATGTCTATCCTGCGATAGTAGAGGAGAGATAACTACGACACACAAGAGTCCAGACTACCTTTGACCCGAAGTAAATAATAAAATCGATTGCCACGAGAAGTTGGAGCCCTTCGTGCGTATATCTATCACGATGTTTGCATGCAATTTAATATTTAAAAGACTAGTACGTACATTATGAACCAATTATAGTATAATTATTTAAAATTATATTATCTAAATATAAGAAGTATATGATTAAAACATATCATTATGATAAAATGTTTGAGACGCTATCTTTTATACGTATAGTATAGGGATTCATGTCGATGTTAATATTGATAATATTCGACTAGTGAGATCTCACGATGCGAAATTAAGGGAAGAAAGAGGGTGCGTCTAGAGGATCTCCCCCCCTGGCATGAAGTAAACAAGAGTGTCTCTTGCTGTCGATGGAGATCGACTTGGAACAAGTTCGACGTTTCGCCGACCAATCGACCGGAAAATTGCTCGTTGACCGGAGTCCTACCAACCGGAAGTGCAGAACTTTCGCGCTCGAATCGGCGCACAAGACGGTGGAAAATTATCGTGTATACACGCTGCCAAATCGGCGATCGAGCTGTTGCCGATGGCATTCCACTAAGCTGAAAGACATACCTAACCACGAATTCATTCGCTCATTCTCTGAAATTGATTTTGATTTGATCGTTCATAAAAACTAAATGGAAACTGTAAAGATTATAGAAAAACATATTCCAATAGATTTAATAATACAAGTATAAGACTGAATACTACATTTTTCCTACAGCGTTAATTTAATATTATATGTCTTTATAAGTAATATCCCATTAAAATTGCACTGAATTAAAGTACATTTAAATTTAAGTGCTATTAATTTAAGAATATGATTTTATTATTTACTCGCTATTCTGATTTATCAAGACTCTTTAGTTTCCAGTTATTCATAATTCACGATCGGCTGTAATTTCTCGATATGCTTATGCAGGATATATATCAGCTGTAAGTTAATTAATGAATCTGCAGCCGGACGATGTCGAAATAGTTTTGGAAATCTCGTAAATCTCGGTAATCAAGCCTCAGATTGAACCGCCGTTAAAATAAAGTTCCCTTGAAATTCGCTGAGAACCAGGTTTTATTCCCTATTTACACTTTCGAAGTTTACCTCGCCTCTAATTTTCAATCGGCTGTAATTCAAAAACTATCGACCTCTCTGAACTTTAAAAGCGCTATTTTTCTTCACTCGCGTTCCGGCATTTGCGGTCAAGAAAAAGTTCAATCGTTCTTAAATGCTCTGCACTCACATAGATACGCCGGAGATTATCAATCCCCTCTCATTTGACTCGAAAATTTTAATCGATCTTATGTATAGCTACGAAAAAGAGAAGAGGGGGAGGGAGGGGAGAGGGGGGAGAGAGAGAGAGAGAGAGAGAGAGAGAGAGAGTCCACAATGAAGATATTTTCATCTTATACATCTTTTAAACGTGTGGTGGTTATTCTGGAATACGAAACGCAATGTGCATTAAAGAGTTGAACCGGCTAATATGCAGGTTTTCAAGACAGTCCTCCTAACATGGAGAGTCTGAAATACGGTCGAGTAGTTAAATCACGGTAAACTGCGCGGTATTCTTCGCGCTGACCCGCGCACACGTCGCACTGCGTCTCTGGGTGTACGAAGTGGCGGCTGAAACTAATTGTAAGTAGTAAAATAAATCTGCCCGCCAGAGCGCGGGAGGAATGGCTGGGAAAGCAAACGAGGACATTCGAAGGAATAGCGGCCACAAACAAACTCGAGGAACATACGCGAGCCGGTAACGCGCTCCTGCAGAAATTACTTTGTTGAAAATCCCGAGCGTGTTACGTCGCCGAAGATTAGACAATGTTAGTAAAACGATAAGAGGGTCGCGAATAAAATAATCTCCGTGGATCCGCTGAATAGCGCGTATCTCGCTGTCCCGAATATTCCGCTGTAAATCAGGAACTATTTTCATACGGTTAAAATTAGGTTTTCGTCTGGCGTTATCGGCAAGTGGGTCACGTCTATCCTGCAAATAGCTGAATCCGGTGCAAACGCCAATCTTAATTTACAACTAAACAGATTGTCTATTGCAAACACCAGCGGCGTATAAATCCGCAATATCCCGTTATAGAACGCATAGATTGCATGATTGCAGAATAGCTTTGAAGCTTGTCCATTTTAGCGGGATTACAGAATGATTCGAAAGCCCACTCTTGTAACGTATATAAATGCATACGGTGGTCGAAACAATAGAGAAGAAATTTCTGTCGTGCTGTATCCATTTTTTTATTTAACTCACAGTGACATGAATATATTTTGCATGATTAATAGAGGCATTTGAAATACGTGCGTGTGCATACAGACACGCTACTATATATACGATATTAAGTCAAAAGTCACAGGAATTCCGAAATATTCTGTAGTTCAGATAGATATAACGCTTTCGTTCGGCTCATGCATTTTCCAATAAATAGGTACGTGACTGTTCTGTCACGGGTGAAGTTTCGTCAATACTCCCGTTACATGTAACAACGCAACATTTTCATCTGAAAACGACATCAAGATACCTCCTTCGTCGGAATACAGTGCTATATCCCACTTGCATTTTACTGTTCTCGACACGGTGAAACTGTATTATTCAAGTGGCCGTTTGTTGAAACAACGCTGTACCGCCGTTGAAACTGTTGGAACAGTTTCCTTACTCGTGTTTGGCCGACGTTGTATTTTTGTTAAGTGAGAGCTATTTATAAATTCGTTTCAGTGCGCGCGTAAATTGTTTCGCAAAATCGAAAAAGGCGCGGAAATGTTTTTACTGCCAGTTAAAATATAAAAGGGGAACGGGAGTAGTGTTTTTACTGCCGGTTTCATTTCTACAAACCCAAGATCCCCTTTTAACCTCCATCTTCAACGGAGCGATGATTAGCTTCGTAAAAGAATAACATCGCGATGGCGGAACAGCTGCATTTCCTTGAATTTTCGACACCGCGGTATTGCGGGCTCTACGGCAGACACGCGATATCGCTTTCCGCACGCTCGAGAGAACGCCGCGACGCTGATGCGCTTTCATCACTGCGGTACTCAGCGGACGGAATGAAATCGAAGAAGAAGCGGAAGGAGGAAAGGCGGAAGAAGAAAAAGAAGAAGAAGTGGAAGAGAAAGGAAGGAAGACGAGAAGGAGCGTAACGACCGATACATTCTCGTCGCTGTTCATACGTGGTCCCTGCGGTGGTCAAAAGTACACCTCTACTACGCGGAATCGACCCTGGATATCGCTTCTCCGACGCTCGATCTTTGAAACGCCGCTGACGAGGACGACCTAGATCCCGGATCCGCGGAATCGTCTCGGGCGACGAGAGGGTTGGGAGGGGGTGCTTTCTTTCCGCCAGGAAAGGCGAGCGTAAAATTGCTCGGATGAGCGCGCGTCGGCCGAGCGAATGGTCTGACGAGCAAATATAAATTAGATTGAAAAGTCGACTATGAAAAATGTCCTCCTCGATTCGGGACGCTGTAGTAAGTGGCGACGGTGGTAATGGCCGGTGCGCCGGCCATTGACACGTCGAGCACGGAAAAGTTTTAAATCAACGTCACCCGAGCGTCATACATCGCCGTCGATGTTGCAATGGGTCATATGTCAAAGGAATATTTTGTTGCGGATAAACATCGCAGCGTCGGCGACGTATTTTTGATCGACGATGAACGATGTAATTATGTGCGCGGCAGGGTGATTGCATTTCACGCGATCGACAGAGCGTACAATGCGTATATTCACAATTACGTAATTAATAATATTTTAACGGTAATAATAATGGCGTTTCTTAGGATTAAACGTAACATATGTAACATTAAACGTTACATACGTAATTGTTATTTGCGTTTAATTAGCACGACGCGCGGCACTGATATTCTCGGATTACGAACGTATCGCTAAATTAGGAAGAGTTTTAATTAAGGTATCAACGTTACGGCGATCATCAATGAAGTGCGAAAGAACTTCCATGAAGGAAAACAGGGAATTTGGTCGTTGAGAGGAAGAGAGAGAGAGGAGAGAGAGCGTGGTGCAGGCCGGAGTGAAAGAGAAACGGAAGATGCACACGATCTCGTAAGAAGACGCCACTGCACGCTGGGGAACGATAACGGCGGTCGGGCGTTCCCGGATGCACGCCAGAAACCGAATGTAAACGGCTGCGCGCTGCACAAGTTAATTAATTAAGTTGCCGCTCTTTATGTTATCGCGCCGCCGTCGATGCATTATCGCATCGGGTTTGAGTATCCGCTTTCCCTGTCGAGAATTTCCGAAAATACCTTATGAACCGTGTGACCTAAAATGGGAAATTTCTGCTAAAGAGAACTGATACCAAAACTCGTCGAGGAACGCTACGATTACCGATACGCTGATATATTATAACGACGTTATCAATTTTATAATTAACGCACATGGACGATACGCAATCGGCGCGCTAGAATCGTTATCGCGCCAATCGCGAGTTTTTACTTGAACGGAAAGTTCCGCTAATGCTCGCGGAAATGGAATTCTCTTTTTTCTTAAGGGCGGCGCATTAATGTGGATATTTTTTGATTACTGCCAGGTTTTCAAGCCACAGCGGAGGACAATGCCGCGGTGCATATTGTATTGTACGCTATTGTATGCACGGACGCTTTCTAGAGGAATCCCCTGGGGCGCGATGGACAATTTCGAAACTTTTGCTGTTGTGTTTTTTATTCATAATCAGTGCGATGCCCTCAATTACCTCATCGCTCCTCTGAAGACGATGTTGTGCGATTGTTTCCACCCTTTCCCCGGGTAACCGCGAAATTGCTTTCGATTCGCGACGCAATCGGTCAGTATTTTACATTCCATTTTAATTCGGGGCGGAGGGGAGGGAATAACAGCTGCAACGATAGATCTATGCTACGTTTTTATGTCTATATATATCCTTCGCTAAATATTTTCCAACATCCGGTCACTGCACGCATCTCGAAAACGTTGACATACGATCACCATCAGTCAGGTTGAAAACGATTTTTTACTTATTCGATTGCATAGTGATTGAGTATCGTTAACTGTCAATATTTGGTCAAGATATTGTAGTATTTTCATCTATCGTATTCTGCATGATATATATTTTATCTTTTTTCGCAACAATTTGATAGTGCTAAGGCAATTAAAATTTTTTTGGGAACAAACTCGTTTGAGAAATACGCTTTTTCTTGTACACTGAAATTTAAATACCACACTGCAAATCTAAGCGTGTTATTTTACACGCATAAACATCTAAAAATGACACATTTGACTGAAGCTCTTTTCACATCTTTCTTGCCAGTTTAGGTTACGTCATTTAACATGTTTAAGCGTATTAAATTAAAAATTAATACGTTCAATTGTGTTAAATCACACTATTTAAAACGGCAGGAAATGTGTAAGAAGAGCTTCAGCTAGAATAACACGCTTGGATTTGCAGTGCATTTACACGAATCTTTTCTTTTCTTCCCTTTCCGTTGATAGTTTAAAATGATTTTTACTAAGTAGAGATAACTGTAGAAAAATGCTGTTTCTTTATCTACCTTTGCTTTTTCTACGTTAAATAATTTTTCTATTGCTTACTCTTTTCTATTTATATATTTTTCATATTATCTTCGCCATTATAATCGCCGATTTTCTACGTTTGCGACGCCGCCGCCGTTCATCTCGCGCTCCAAAATCACGCCACGCACGGGCTGTTTAACGTCTCGTCTTCCGATGTACATGTTTTTACACATATGGTACGGATATCGGTGAGGGTGGCCGGTGGTTGGCGGATCGTATCGTATCGTGATTCGCCCGGAAAACTGACATCGATCAATCATATCGCAGACGAGTGTCGGTTACCGCGAAGCCTCCCCCTGACGTTCGTCACGTTTTATTACAATGCTTTTATACGCTCGAATGCACGCAGCTCAGCTACGGGATATTTTTCGTAAAAAGACCACTCGCCTCCGCGCCCGCAAATCATAGTCCGCGGCGAATAATGAAATTTTGACGTCGCAACCGCATACTTTCTGCTGGGAAAAATAACGTGACGCTCCCGACGGTCTAAAAGCACGACTGAATATTTGAGAAGGATCGTCATTTTCCTTGCCATGCCTTGTGCAATTTGCCTATCTTTTCACATCGGCTCTGAAATAGCAACTTGAAACTTTTAACACCCTGACACGGTTTTCATGGCAAGTGGTTCGATGCAGATTGGTGCTAACTAATATGTTGAAAAATGCATATTGTTACTTCGATGAACTCGGAAAATAGACACGTCCCGCGTGAGTGCACAACTATACTTAGAACAATTTTAACGAGCATAAAATCCTTGACACGATAATACAGGAGTAATTGCAAATAAAATCTCGCGGTTTGAATTTTACGGTTATATATTCGGTATTTACGACACGTTAGTCGAGAGATACGGTTCGTAAAAGCCGTATAGCCGTGTTTTAAGCTCGACTATCAAAAGCCCCCGTGACCTACGGCTTACAAATTCGCGCGAGTTTTCAGAATAGCTCGCCTGACAGAAACGGATCGGTGCTTACGAAGTATCCGAGAGCCATCGTATTTCCCTTTAGTATGATTAAGTGATAATTTCCCTTCGCGCGCGGACGAGTTTATATATATTCCACTGCGAACGGACACGCCGTTCTTTCTTGCGTCCGCCCTGCGGTTCTCGACGGAGCGCCGGGACAAGCGCAATTAAATTGAATCGAGCAAAAAATTCGTCCGTAATGCCGCCCGCGAAATCCCCGGACACGATCGCGGAAACTAGTTTCGCGAGAGGCGAGCTATCGAGAAGTAATATAAACTTTATATCCCTCTTCACGGACGGGGAACTCGTAAGACAAATATATGTCGAGATCGTCGTTTCCGGTTCGCGCAACGGCTTACGACGGGGACGGTGCTCTACGGGGTTACAATGTAAACGTGTATCGCCGGGGTGTATACAGATATGAACTTATATGCGGCATGTCTATACGCGCATATATATGTACGTATAGGCGCGCGTCGAGCAAGTCGAGTTTTCAGATTCCGCAGTAAAGGCAGGCGGCCGTCGTAAAAGAATTGCGGTAAATTTAACGTTCGGCCGTTAAGGAAGGTCCTGATAAAATAAAATCTTAATCCACGGAGAAGATTTAGGGCGCTTTCCCTTTTTCCGCCCTAGTCGTCGCTGCCGCCGCCCCCACGGTCCTCCCTAGGCAGAAAGGGCACATCGTACTCCCCATCTTCTCGAGATCAGCCTTAACGGTTCACTGGACCGACTATTAAGCGTATATCTCGTGCGCCTAATCCTTTCAGATCCAAATTTTTATTTGTCCGCGGGAGATCTTATTTTTATAGCCTAAAGGAGTGGGTGGACTAAACGACGTTATTCACAACGAGACATCCCTCCGTGATCTCTTTCTTATAATCCCAACGATCCGGGCAAGCTAAAATAGACTCAACCTTAAGAAATTTACTTCGTCTCGGTGTACATCCAAGTTTAAACAACTCTCCCATTTTAAGAGCTTAACTTTCACGACGTCGTTCTCGATTCTTTCGATATCTAACGCTTTTGTACGTTCCTTTTCAGCAAGAACGGATACGTATGCGTCATGTTCCACAGGAGGGACGAGCACGTAATAGAGATGCAACTGTCGGAATGGGGCCAGCAGCCCGACGACATATGCAACTCGAGCACGTTCAACTCGCACACGATACCGTACACGACGTTCATCAGTAAGTAAATTCTGATCTCTTAATCGAATTACGCATTGTCGTCGCAATATCACGTCGCAGCAGTAAAGTAATTAATTGGGCTTTAATGCGGGGTGTCAACTTTCCGAGTCTGGGCGAATGTAATATACGCAAATTTGATTACGCTTAACAGTGCTCAGTTGACGGATCGTGTTATATGTTTGTTACTGCAGTTTCAATTAACGCAGTTAAACGCGGCCGGTCCCGCCGTTAATGCATCCCGGCATTTTTGCTCTGTCGGCATTACAACCGTAATTAATCAAGGGTAAATTAATTTGTCAATATTCCGATGAGGCGGCTTGCAAATTAACTTGCAGTTTCTTTTGGAAGTTGTCAAAGGGCAGTTCTTTCCCCTCCCTCTCGCTTTTCTCTTTCCCTCCTCTCTCTCTCTCTCTTTCTCTCTTTAAAGCGAGTCACCTGCATTATTCGATTAATATTTGCGGCTTCTTAATTTTCCATTCGCTTCGATGTCGCCTTCGCTTCGACGCGAATGGGAGCTCGATAAAGTGCGCGAAATAATACGTATTCGAGCGCTCCATGGGCGTGAAATTTCTTTGCGATTCGCGAGAGATCCATTACCGTGAGGGGCGCCGATGTAAACGGGATCGTGAAATAGTATGCCCATTTCTTTCTCGCCGTAAGCCGAGATTAAGTAGATTGGAAATTCGGCCGCGCCCGTTGCGGCCGGAAACCGGAATCAGAAACGTTTGCTCGAAGGTGATTTCCGGGCTCGCGTCAGCCTCTCCCGGCGCCTTGGTGCCAATTCGACCCCGATGAAGCCCTCCGTTTTTCTTTCGATTCATTGCCCTCGTCCCCTGGTTTGTCTCGATCTTATCGAGTTACTCTGACAGGAGATAAGCGAGTCAAGAGACAGAGAGAGAGAGAGAGAGAGAGAGAGAGAAAGAGAGAGAGAGGCAGAGATCTGCGTAAAAAACGGAGCGAGGATTCGATACTTTTCGTCTGACGAAATATTTACGAACGTTTCTGACGTTATTTCAAAATAGCTACATATGAAATATCAGTCCTGTATTGACGCATTTATTCGCGCTGGATTTCTTATCTGAGAAATCGTACTCGATGAATATATATCACATTGTACCCTTTGCAAGCGCGTATATCGCGGCTCGCGCGAGCTTTGCTGACTTGCCATGCGCTCGATGCTCCACTCGGAGTTCCGAATAAAACGTGATTCGTGGTCTAACGAAAGAGCGCTCTGTTTAGCTTCTAAAGCCAATTCCGGACATCGATCCGTGAATCCGGCGACGTCCGGGATGTGCTGCGGTCTCACGAACGATTCACCCAAATGCACACACTCGTGCGGACTCGTGATTTGTCTCGACCTTACGGGCTCTTCCGGATTTGCGTATGCTTCGAGCAGACGTCCGCGTATACAAAGCGTCCCAAATCCCGCGTATTTTGCTTCATCTGCCGGTCCCTCGATCGATTCGAAGCCGATTTTTCTCTCCCGGCGAAAGACTGACGAAAGTTTCAGTAACCTTCCAACATTCGACTTTAAATACTTTTGTAACTAATCCTTAACCTAAGAGTCTTTTAAAGTGAAAAGTCTACTTAAAATTAAACGAGGGATAAAGTTTCGTTATCTATTTTTGCCCCGAGGGCTGTTTCGCTGAAATTTCCTAGATCTCCAATGCCGTAACTCAAGAATGATTGATGCCTCGACATTATTGCGAAGGATAAATCTACCCCAAATCTGTCCAAGAATCTGTAGATGAAAGGTACTTCGGAGAGGAGGCCTGTACTATGTACCCAGTGATGGAAAGTACCTATGTACTTGCGAGAGAAGCGCGCGGGCACGTTCGACGAGAAGTTCGCGAATGGCGGAGTTTAACAATCAATTCGCGAAGCGCGGGTTTATGAGCGCATAAAGGATCATATGCCGGATCCGTCGTAAAGTCTCTCGTAGAGTCGGCTCGCCTCTCAGTTTCTCTTTAGCCGATTCGAGCAACGTTGACGAAGAGACGTTCCGTCGCGCTGCCGCGCCGGTGCGGAATTTATCGCGCCGACATTCGCACTCGTCTTCTCTTTTGTGTGTCGCAGTGTGGGTACACGCGCGTGTTACCACCAAAGTTTGCTCGACTAATGTCCATTTCTACCAATGTAGATTAACTTTAATCTCGGTTTAATTTACTCTTTATCTTTTTCTAGTTCTAAGAATTAGAAAAAGATAAAGAGTAAGTTAAACCGAGATTAAAGTTAACCTGCATTGGTAGAAATGGACATGAGAGTTGTACCGTGTGAAAGTAGCATTCCCCAATCTTTGTCAACAAATAACAAAATCTTCATTAATATCTTCCTCGACCATCGCTTTTAAGAACACTAATTTCTACTCACCTTATCTTTCTATTACGTTAATTTCAAGATTTATTTTAAATGGAATAGTGTTTTTACTGCGCGTGCAGGATATCTCATACCTTAATCTCAGCTTGTTTTCTTAACGATAGACTTTAATCAGTTTAAAATTTATTTAAATTCAAGTCGACTCTTTTTTCTGACATATATTATATGGTTAATGTTATTAATTAATTATTATTCAATTATTTAAATAAATTTAATAATGACACATTTTAAATAGTCCTCCACATTTTAATAGTCTTCAAAACTTTTAGTTCCGGCAGTGGCCGATATAGCAAATATAAAACCTCGATAAAGAGACAAGTATGAAAGCAGGAATCTCTCTCTTTCGCGTCGAACTTCTTGAACAGATCGTCCCGAGAGACTTGCCGTTCTGACATTGAACACAATGAACAGCGGATTCTCTCCCATGACGCGGATCGTGTTGCGCTAATTTCCTATAGGAACAAAGTAGAACACGTTTGCCTTAGCGTGCGGAACGCGTCGACTGCGTGTCGATCGCGTATCAAATTGCTCGGCTAAAAGTTACACCGCAATGTAAGCAGCGATCCTCTATCGCTTGTCGCCGGGGGATCGCGTAAAAGTTAATGGCTGTTCTTTACACGTGAGAAAATTTACGGACAGTCTATTCATATCTCGTCGCTCTACTTGCACGTTATTTGATCAATTATTATCGAAATTACTAAAAGATTGCGTCAGTCGGAATTGCTAGATCGTAATCTGATAAAGATAGCGAGACACTCGGAAATAAGTGATCTTTATGCGTTTTCAGCATCCGAACCGAAGACCAGGCAATGCCCCAATCTCGGTCGCTACGAGATCGTGTCGTTGTTTCGGCCACCGAACGCCGACAACGTCGAAAGTGTATTGGCCGTCGACGGCGAGCAGAACGTTGCTAACGCAGCGGAGGTCCACGACGTGAGAGTGCCCTCGACAGCGTTCCCAAGCCAGTGCCACCATGGTAGTGTACGTAGATTGGACATCGGTTGCAGGACACCCGATCGCATGGAGTTCGCCACGTCTTGCAGCGACGAGGCGTTATCCGGTAAGGATTATCCCATCTGCCGTATGTTACTGCATTTCGCAGAACGTGTTATTTTAGCTTTAGAATACTCCCTTAGTATAGAATGTTCCCTATCTGGGGAATGATGGTGCGCGTAAAATGAAATGAGGAATGAAGTTTTATTATTCATACGATTTCATTATTTGCATCACAAAAGATAACTCGGCGAAATTCTTCAATTCTCGATCTTACACTTCAATTTTCAATCTTATATAGAATAATAATTTCTATTTGGACAAATAGTTGAAGAAAACTAGGAATATTCTATTCTCTTCTACAATTAGTTCATTATCTTGTTATAAATTGACTTGTATTAGATGTAGTTTAGCCGCAAAGTTTCCAGCAAACTTATTTCATACGATGGCATTTATGTGCTACGGAAATTCTTGTTGTTCCTCTCGTACGCGATTTCACTTAACAGACTGAAGGAAGTTAACCAAAGAGATGTCCGATAAGCGACAAGAAGATTTCATCCACGACAGACAACGAGCTTTGAAAGCGCTCGCAAACTTTGACGGATTGTCGACGGGTGACGTAGGTCGGTATGGTTAACAAACGTAGTCGTCGTCGTTATCGTCATCTTTGAATCGTCTTCTTCGCTTCTCTTATCCGCGGTTCTATAAACTGTAACGGATTTTTATAAAGAAGCTTTCGGGGACATCGACCGAACGTGAACGGTTCGAAAAACCCGAGGCAGTCGTCGCCGTTCGTTGTCTTCGACATATTCGGAAGAGCTTCGTGGTTCGGGCAGAATGTTCAGCGCTTGGGACGTTCAAGAGAGAGAGAGAGAGAGAGAGAGAGGGAGAGGGAGAGGGAGAGGGAGAAGGCTCGACACGGGTTGGAGCACGTCCGCTCGGAACATCTTATCGGATTACCCGCACCTCCCTCTCTCGTCTCGTCCCATCCTAGTTCGCGCAAAGTTATCACAAGTGGTGATAGTTAGTTTGCGGAAAGGCAGCGGGCGTCACGGTTGCCGGGGTATAGCGCTTGCTTACGGCCGCGCTAACTTTGTGCACTTCGTTTGACTCCATACATAAAAATTGACACGTCGCGTTGTCCCTGTTCTTCCGCCGCGCTTCTTCCGCCGTCTTGACAGTGGCCGTCTGATTCGCTTGGTCATCCGGATCCGCAAGTTCCGGCGGGACCAGGGCTTTTCCCGCTACAATTAAACTAATTCAACTGATAATAAATTATACATCAAGCGTTATTATTACAGAGAGATCCATTAATTTCGACGGGATATATCCATTTACGCATTCATACACAATCAATCAAAATAACTCTATTGTATCAGGCTCTCCTATTTTAGCGCGTCTCTATATATCAACGTCAGCGTAAGCCGCGTGCTCGACAACAACGATAATAATAATAACAAAATGATCCCAAAGTAATTTAGGGGTGATTTCCAGATTAACTGGATTGCTGGAAAGATAGAAGGCGGATTAAATCCCTTGTGAAGCAAACGATACGGATGCGCAGCGCGTGCGGAGCCGATGGTGTCTCTCTGTAATCCGCGAGAACGTTGATACGTTACAGAACTCGGTGCGGTGCGAGAGAGAGAGAAAGAGGGTGAGAGAAATGAGCGTTTCGTAGCCGGGAATTATTTTAGCGGCGCGAGTTACTGAGACATGTTGACACAACCGAGGATTTAGGCACTCGAGACCCGTGCCTCGCGGCTGTCGACATCGGATTGTATTCTGAGACATAGATACCAGCGACGATGAGGACGAGGACAACGGCGATGAGAAGGCAGAATGGCCATTAAGACTTCGTATAAACAGCTCGGTGCGCTCGGTTCGCGGCTTAGAGCGACGTTGGGCATCGCGACTTCTCGAGTTAGGTCGTTAATCGCGTTGTACCGCCGAGTCCTCTCCACTCGCGTCGGAATCAGGATCGTACGTCAAGGCGGGAAAACGACGGGAACACGTGTTCTAATTCCGCAGACTTTCTTGACTAATTATGCACCCTAATCTCGGAATCTTCAACGAATTTAGAGCCGCGTTTTGGGACTTTGTTACCGACGATGATTTATTTTTAGAATCCCCGTACGTTCGTGCTTCCTGAATCGACGTTTGCTGGAAAAGTTTACGGCATGAAGTGAGATAAACCGTTTCGTCATCTCAAGGAAAATTGCTTGATTGCTATCTTAATGTCTATCGAATCGTTTCATCAGACAGGCTTAAGGCGCCAATACACGACGCGTGATTCGGCGAGCCTCGTGCAGCTCGTGCAAGCTCGTCAATATTCGTCTTATTACAAACCTTTATTGTTCTCACGGCGCGTTAATTCGCGAATCCCGCGCCGCTTGTCGTGCTGTACAACTTTAGAGAAATTCATTTGTCATTTAAAAATGTCTAGCAACGAGAACGCATCATTGCTTGTGCAGCAGCTTGCTACGTATTGATGAGTGGTGATTATTTGTTGAAAAAGAGAAAACGTAAAAGACGGTGGTGAATGACATCATTAAATAAAAGTCGGGCTACGTAAGTTTTATATATGTTCACTTATAATGTTTTTGAAACGTGCAAATGATTCATACTACTTTTGATAGTTATGCCTTATTACAGATATATAACGCGATCGACATGCTATACGATTTGATCAAAGAACCTTCTGGTAAATTCCAAAATTTCTGCAGAATGTCAGCAGCAGATTTTGAATATCTACTCAACAAAATTGGCCCACAGATCGCGAAGACCGACACTAATATGAGAAAGTGTATCCCTGTTCAAGAAAGACTTGCTGTGGCACTCCGATTTTTGGCTACTCTGGAGACAGCTACACAAGTCTGTCTTATTTATTTAAATTTTCGGTACAAACGGTTTCTAAATGCATTGATGAAGTATATAGTGTCTTGATACAAGAATTACAAGGGGAAATGAAGGTAAGTAATAATTTGATAAATAAAAATCGTTGACCGCTCGATAATAGCGAAAAGCTTGTCAAGGTAATAGGCCGAGATTCGAGCAAATTAAAAAGATGTTATTATGATATGAAATTATTTATTAACGTTAACGTTTTAATAAATATATATATATATATATTTGTTTAATAAATAATTTCATATCATAACATCTTTTTAATTTGCTCGAATCTCGGCCTATTACCTTGACAAGCTAATAATTTGGTATTAGAGATTTGATATTAGATTTATTTAAATTAAACTGAAACGAAAATTAAACTGAAACATTTTTTGCTATCAACTAAAGGTACATATAAATCTTTGAAAAAAAATTTAAACTCAATTATATAAATTAAATCGCTTATTTAAGTGACAGATTTAAACAGCCTGTTGTTTTATTATTATGTCGGTACTCTTGCAATATATCATCTAATGATAGTTGTGAGTGAGAATGCGGAGAATATGGAAATCTTGGTGATGATTGTGAGTGAGAATACGGAGAAGTTGGAAATCCTGATGATGGTTGTGAGTGAGAATAGGGAGATGGTTGTGAGTAAGACTGAGGAGAAGATAGAAATCTTGGTGATGGTTGTGAGTGAGAATGGGGAGATGGTTGTGAGTAAGACTGAGGAGAAGATAGAATTCCTGGTGATGGTTGTGAGTAAGAATACGGAGAAGTTGGAAATCCTGGTGATGGTTGTGAGTGAGAATGGGGAGATGATTTTGAGTAAGACTGAGGAAAAGGTGGAAATCCTGATGATGGTTGTGAGTAAGACTGAGGAAAAGGTGGAAATCCTGATGATGGTTGTGAGTGAGAATGCGGAGAAGGTGGAAATCTTGATAATGATTGTGTATGAGAATGCAGGTATGGTGGATTATGATGATGAACTTTTTGTGAAATCGAATATTGAAAATTTTCAATTTGTGCAAGACTACTTTGTGAAGGCCTATTCTGTTGTTGCTTAAAACGATACATTTGTGGCCTATTCTGTTGTTGCTTAAGACGATACATTATATTATCAATCTCGTACATAGCAATTTCACGATTGTTGTTGTTTAAAGCTCTCAATTTCTTGTATAGTAATTTGATGTACAAGGAACATTCATCTGAATCAGGCTTCTCGTTCATAATTTTCCAAATATGATATGCCTCGTTCATATGTTTTTCTGTATTGCTTTTCGTCTCAACTTTTCGTTTTTTATTGCTAATCATTCCCGGATTGGCAGGAATTTTGAAGGAATCCAAACTGGAAGTACTCTCTGAAGTTAAAGATCGTGATTCAGTCAGATCAATATTATTTTCTGTTTTTACACCAGTGAAGTCATAATCTTGCGTTTCAGTCTCATCATCTTCAATATCTGCCGCAATCTTAAACAACAAGAAAATAATTTTTTCAATTTGTTTTCAGCTGCCTAAAACTCCAAACGAATGGTTAAAGATAACAAAGGAATACAAAAGCTTATGGAATTTCCCTCACTGCCTTGGTGCTATAGACGGGAAACATATTGTGATTCAATGTCCTATACATAGTGGATCAGAATTTTATAATTATAAGGGTGCTTTTAGCGTGGTGCTATTAGCTTTAGTGGACGCTAATTATTGCTTTACTTTTGTGGATATTGGGTGCCAAGGCAGAATTAGTGACGGAGGCGTTTTCCGGAATTCATCTTTATTCGAAAAATTGGATCGAAAATTATTAAATCTTCCGCCCAATAACCCGCTGCCACTTCAAGAAAAACCTTTACCTTACGTATTTGTGGGAGATGATGCATTTTCCTTAACTGTAAATATGATGAAGCCCTACCCTGGCGTTTATGACAAGGGAACCAAGCAAAGAGTTTTCAATTATCGACTTTCACCGAGTTGTGGAAAATGTTTTTAGAATAATGTCATCCGTTTTCCGAGTATTGAGAAAACCAATACTACTGTCACCAGAAAAGACTACAAATGTTGTAATGGCTTGCGTTTTATTACATAATTTTTTTTTAAGGAGAAGTAAATCTTCAAATTTGTTATATTCACCGATCGGTTCGATACGGAAACAGATGGTCAGTTTCAAGTAGGATCATGGCGAAATGATCAAGATGGAATAATTTCTCTAATGCCACTCCGTAAAGTGGTTAGAAGATCATATCAGGGCTTGAAGCCAAAACTGTTAGAGATACATTTGCTGAATATTTTACTACATATGACGTGATACCATGGCAGGGGATAAATATTGATTATTATACTTACTTATAATTACTCATGTTACTTATATTTATTTATAAGAATATTATTTGTAGGAAACAAAATATTGCCATATGTGCGAATTGCTTAAAGATACTGATGTATTGAGTTAAAAAATAAATATTCAAACTTACCTCTGAACTTTTCGTTATCCTCGGGCTGTACACTGATTGAAGAAATTTATCCATTTGTTCGTATGCAAACCAATCTGGCTTATATACTTTATCTGCACCACTACCCGTTTTCATACTAGATTTTATTTTTTTACGCAGTCTACGATACGTAGCCATTAATATCTCCTTCTTTTTCTTTAGACTTTTTAAGGAATAATTACCGCTAAACTTTATTTCGATTTCTTTCCAAGCATTGTAGATAGCATTTTTGTCCTTATGTTTTTCATGTTTGGAGTTCCAAATGATAGGCTGTTGTTCATACAAGTGTAAAAACTCCGCTACTAATTCATTTGACCAATCCATATTGCAATCTATACAACATCTATTAATGTATTATGTATTTATAATATGTTACATTATGTTATATATAGAAATTAGTCGAAACGGATTAACATACGATTATTTGTAATGTACATACATGTTGAGTGTGCGATGGTCAAGAGCGTGCCGTATCTCGTCCGATTTGTTATAAGTGAATTCCGTCGTATTCAGGTTCTAGCCGTGAAAAGACGCATTCAGAAAAGGGGACGTGGTTGTTAATGTCCTTTATGTTATTGATTACCTTAATTGAACGCTTAATTAATTAATTATGTGGCGATGTTAAGAAGATTTTGAGGAACTTACTGCGTTGATCGGACGAGGAACTGCCAGCTTCAAGGAACAATTCGCAACTGTCATTACAAATTGAAAATTATCGTCGACTCTTATGACATTGTGTGTTAATGTTAGCGCAAACGAATTAAAACAATGATGGTAAACAGTAGATGTGTCGAATTGTTTATAATAATAAATTAGATTCAACGTATCGTTAAAAGTTACATTTGTGGATATATTTCTGTGGATTGTAAAACCACGTATGGTCAATATATAAAATTATAAACTTAGTTTAATTATATACTTAACGATAAGTCACGAAATTAATAATAAATAAATTAAAGTGAAAGGAAAAATCGTTGGTTTTTAATAGAGATGTGCGAATTATTCGAATTCGAATCGAATCGAATCTGACGATATTCGATTCGATTCGAATCCGAATCGACGTAGTTCGAATTCGAAAGATTCGACAATATTGAATCACTGCGATTTGAATTCGAATCGGAGAAGTGCGTAAAAAGATTTGAAACCCGTTGAATCCTATCGTGCGTTCAGCGCCTTTGCGAGGCGGCCAGAAAGTTGGTCGTTACGAGACTTCGTTAATTTTTATTCACCTCTTCAGATGCTTCGAATGCCTACGTCACATTCCTGGCTTGCATACAGGATTCCTACGTTTTGATTCGATTCGAATTTGAAATGTGGGTGATTCGATTCGATTCGGCGATATTTTTGTCAATTCGATTCGGATTCGAGATTTTTTTGCAAATTCGATTCGATTCGATTTGAGTTAAAAAATCTTGATTCGCACATCTCTAGTTTTTAATGATGAAGAATTGCGGTCAAATTAATTTAAAATGCAATAAAGCGTGAAGAAATTGAATAATTAATGTGGTGATATATCCAAATGTAGCAAAGGATTCATCGAACCTATCTAAATTTTAGGTAGATTTTCTACCAACGTGAGATATGCGTGTTGTAAATTGTCTGTATCGCTTTGTAAGTTAATGCTATTAGTTTGTCTTGTTATAAATAACATTTCCGATATCAAACGTTTTTTATATATGTGTTCCTGGTCTGTGATGACAGAATGTTTATTGTGTTTCTTCTGATGTGGTTTCTATGTTTGTTGATTCTGGTTTTTAATTGTCTGCTGGTTTGTCCGACATAAGAGGCGTTGCAGTCTTTGCATGAAACTTTATAAACTACGTCGCTGCGCATTTCGTTATGTAAGTTATCTTTTTGTACGCGGATGAATCGAGACAATTTATTTAAGCCTGTATATGATATTTTGGTTTGTAAATCACAGATTAACGGTTTGAATTGTTCTGAGAATATCGGAACGTTCAGGATATTGAAATATGTTAATCCGTTTCGACTAATTTCTATATATAACATAATGTAACATATTATAAATACATAATACATTAATAGATGCTGAGGATGGTCCAAACCTTAGGACCGAAACGTACAAAAAAAAACTCTTCAAAAAGAAATATCTTATCAACACTCATTGCGCACCAATTACCGCGCTTGGCTCTCATTTAGCCCGTTAACACATTATTAATTACATATAAATAACTTTTTTGGGCGCTAGACGATGACTGAAGGAAGTAATTGTACGCGCGCTTTGCACGAACCACAAACTTATTCGAGTCTGTGTGAACGCGTTCACGGGACAAGCGACAAGCGGCGCGTTTCCTTTGACTTGTGTCATACTTACCGACGATCGACGGAAAAGACGCGCCGCGCTAAGGCCCAGTTCCACAATCTCCAGTTAACTTAACCGGTCGGTTATTCCATTGGAATTGACCAATCGTATTTGTTAATTTTGCTTAACGACAAATGCGATTGGTCAATTCCAATGGAATAACCGGCCGGTTAAGTTAACTGGAGATTGTGGAACTGGGCCTAAGCCTTGTCGCGCTAGTCTATTCACACGGTTCGCAGCGCGTCCCGAGCCAGACTCGCCGAGTTACGCGTCGTGTATTGGCGCCTTTATACGATGATCGATCGTTAATTCTTCTCGAACCGTCGTATTCATACCCGATGAACAAGAGTAAAAAATTCTACATTTATTCTGATACATCAACGTCGCGCTTAACGCGTTTAGTTTTTACCGTTGATAGGTGCCAGCGCCCGTCGTTGAACACGACGCGCGGTTTCGCGTTTCCTCTTTACGCGAAGTCACGAGCTGTCGAGCGACCGCAGTAAATTCTCATCTTACTATCTCGCAAGTACGATCGGGTATCGTCGCTCGAAACGTCACCGATATCGATGTGTCGGAAGGATTTACGGCCCTCGTTTATTCCTCTTCCGTTCTCGCGCGCATTGTTACGGCCGGAAGGCGGAGGAGCAAGTGCCGTAAAAATGATGACATAAAAGTAGCTTCCTGGACGATCGAATCGCATTTTTTTCCCCCGCCCTTCGCTGGATACGTTAATTGAATGGTTGAGGGATTACGGTTATCTCGTCCACGATGGAAGCGAAATTATGAAAATTTACGAGCGATAAATTCAACAGTATACATCTTGATGAAAAACAATTCATTTTTATAACTGATAATTCGAAATAGAGTATTAATGTAATTAAATAACGATATTCTTGGCTAACGCCGTTTAATATTTTTACTATTTTTAATATTTTCACACACTTTTCATAATAATCCGCTATAATTTTCAAAGCAACACCAAGCAGCGGCTTAGAAAATTTCTTGGTATACGAATTTCTTGGTGTTCTTTTATAATATTCACAGTACAAAAAAGATGCCCTTTTTAGAGTCGAGCAACAAGCTTGAGCACCGACGAAGATAGTACCAAGTCTCATTAACGAGTTATGGCCTTTTTCCATCTGCTTCGTCAAATTTGCTCCGTGCGGCTTAGCATGTTATTGTCGTCGGTCCTTTAAACGGTCTTAAAACAAACTTTTCCTATATACTATGGCGCGAAGTTACGCCGGCCATAATCTCGCTCTGCCTTCGCAGTACTTTAAGAAATCGAGAAGTTTAATGCGACTTCGCGCGCAGCGCTTTTTAGCGCGACGTCCATAGCGCGCGGAGAGAATAACTCGCGGAACAACACGCCGCCATTCCTTTCCCCTTTCCTCCCGTTTTTCTCTCTCTCTTTCTTTATCTCGCTCTGCTCACAGCCGATGCCGTCTCGTTTCCAGAGTACTTATGCCACGGAACTTGGGTGGAGAACGACACCGCTTACTTGGTGGCTAGCACCGACGTCGGACGTTACTGCCTCGTTTACAGCGCGTCCGCCGCGACGACGGGAAGTCGTGAACTCTCGGTGACGGGCCATCTCGCTTTCTGTCCGAGAGCCTCTCATCGCTATCCAGTCTCGTGGCAGGTGAACCTCACGTCGTACGGTGAGCATTGTTAATTCTGCGACACGCGACTCCACACGCCGGAGTTTCGCCCTTTACGAGATTGTTTAAGGCCTCCGCACAATCAAAAATATAAGGAACAAGGAACAGATATTAGCGATTGGGATGTGGAAGAAGGAAGAAGGAAGAATCTTCTTTCTTCTTTCTTTCTCATCCCAATCGCTAATGGGGGTTTTCCAGCAAGCGACACAAATCGACACAAGCATCGTTCTATCTTTCTTTTTTGGCAATGAGTAACAAAGATAAAACGATACTTGTGTCGACTTGTGTCGCTTGCTGGAAAACCCCCAATATCTGTTCCTTGTTCCTTATATTTTTGATTGTGCGAGGACCTTAACAGTAACTTTGTCGCATTTTTTCTTCTTTCCTCGATTGCGATTATTAACCACTTTGTTGGCAGGCGGAATGGGACTGTTCGTGCCCAGTGTGGCAAGAAAACAATTTTGTCGGATATAATTGACAATTGATATTTAAAGGTTTTTGAGGTCGCTGTGAATCCAAATTTCGAATCAAAATTGCAAAATTTAAAATGACGGATCCAGAATTTGTAATTTTGACTCAAATTTGTAATTTTTTACTTTAAATTTGGATTCAATGACCCAAAAAACCCTTAGGTGCGACATACCATTAAAATCGAGGCATTTTATGCAAAAGTAATCAGGTGCGCACTATTGCGCACGGAATTGTTCACGCTCGGAAATGTTTTCCCAATATAATGAAATTGATTTGAAAATATCTTGTTTACCGAGCTTTCTTAACTTGACGAAGTTGCGTTATTGATCCAGCGAATTCGGTGTCCAAGACTTTTATCTCTTCTTGTATCTTATTCCCTTGTTCACTTGTTCATATGCTATTCTTATGTTTTATTAAGGGAAATACACCGATTATGTTCCAGCTCAATGCGGCGATGTCTCGTCGGGGACCACGTGGGCGCTTCGGGTGCCGATGTCTCTTCTCCACATCGTTTTCCTCGGCGCTCTCCTCGCCAGATACATCGCGAGGTGATGCCACTGAGCCGAGACGCGCCACGCACCGGTGGCTATATAGTTGAAAGGACAAAGACTCTTATTGCGAAATATTGCATATTGTGGTGATTATATGTGACGTTCTGGTACGGTGAGGTAAACTAATAATCAATCTTAGGACATAAGTGAGCGCAAGCGCGTGCGTCGTGCGCGATGCGGGAATGGGTGAAGTGATTAAGAAAAATAAAAGAGACAAGTCGAAAACGGGTAAGGTATATACATATAGAGATGCATGTGCCAGCCCCGCGAATGTGGCAGAGCCGTGTGCGGAAGCGAGGCTTTACGAATGTACATAAAAATCGATGCGTCCACGAAACGCGATCATCCTACATACGTTTCGCTACGAGAGAGATCGATCGAAATAATATTATTATTTCGTAGAAAGAGTCAAAACTCAATCATCAAAACTCAATTATCTTATTGCAAGAAAAAAGAGCATAAAAATATGATTCATATATAATTAATTAAATTAAAAAACGTTTCGTTGTCGTACATCATTATTAACATAATGCTATCTTTTTATAAATTGTGACTGAAAAGAAAATTGTTACACATGGTTTTATATGCGGCAACTGCAAAATATTCCTCCCTCTCATTCAAATTCTATTGTTATCGCAGTTGCAGAAATTACCCTCTAATCACCACGCCCAACTGTGATCGCAGCGTGCCGTATTTATTACCCTCGAATGAACTTCGTTTGCGTTTGCCTTCGTATATCGGAAGATTTGTTACGTTTCTCTCGTGTAAGAAAGGCGAAGCGAGAACGTGTTGCGTGGCGGATGTCTTCGTACGTAGAGTTGGCGTGGATTTGCGTTACTGTATAATGGTGTACGTTTGCCTTTGAAGATGTGAGGAAAACCCAACGACGACTTATTGAGTTTCGCGAAAAGAGCCGCTGGTTCCGCGAGGCCACGACCGGAAATAACGGACGACCTGTTCGGTCTCTATTTGCGCTTTTATCCTTTACAGGTGTCTCGTTACGAGATGTGCATTTATTTATTCAACTTCTATATATATATATATACCTATTTATACAGCATTAAAGTGCAATCGTCCCATTTACTTGAATTGACTCTCTGATTATTTCGTCCCTTAATCTTGCGTTGTAACAGCTACATATTGATAAATTCTTTGAGTATGTACACACAAACTTTAATTGAAAGGAGAATATCTCCCGTCAACTAATACTAATTTCGCTCGAAATTCGATATGCAAATTCCTGACGCTTGTACTAGTCGTCGCGTGAGATGATGTAATAATAAAAGAAAATAATAGGGTGCTGGGGCCAATATTATACGAAATGAGTGTTGCTCATAGATCGAGAGGGAGTAAAAGAGAAAGAAAGAGAGAAAGAAAGAACGAATGAGAGAACGTGAGAGAGAGAAAGAGAGAGAGAGAGATCGAAAGAGAGAAAGAGAGGAAGTGATAGACCTATAACTACTTAGAAGTAGCTCCGTAGCTACTGCCACATTCGCCGGACGCGTTCGACGCTTCTAAGTGCGACGGGCGATACATGTACTTACTTAGGGAAGAATAAGAGAACTGCAAGCGTCCAACTTGTAATTATACGCATTTCCGTTAAAAGCTTCGTGGCACGAATCGCTCTTTGCCGTGGAGCAGGTGGAAGAGCCGCTGTAAAAAGAGAGAAACCATACGAACGATTATTACTGTAATTATTACTACTATCGCTGTTAGTTCCATAAGGCAGAATAACGGGACGAGAAAAACGGGACTCTTTGCTCCTAAGGAATTCCTCGCTTCCTTTTGTACACCTCGCGGGAAAGATATTTATCGAGAGGGAGCGTTTAGCCTGTAAGCACTCACTGTAAAAACTACACCGATCCGCCATTGAACTTTAATCCTCGTGCGATGAATGTGAGGTCGATACCCACTGTACGCCATCGCGCGCGAGAGTTTCTGTGAAGTGACGATCGAGAAATCTCGATCGCGCGATCCTACTCCGAGCGTCGTAATCGTAACGCGAAACGAAAATGTACTTGCAGCGCAAGGACCTTGAGATGGTAACAACTCTGAGATAGACATGAGATATCACTGCCATCAACCATTTTCTTTGATGTGAAAGATATGAAATTAACGGTTGAAATAATGATGGAACAAACGATTATTTAAATGACTCGTGAGATAGAAATAATCATGCTAGTTGAAAGATATTCAATTTTGGATTTAAAGGATATTTCGAACATATGTTTGGATGATTAATTTAATCTTTCTTAGCCACTCCGATTCTTCGCGATACTAATCGAAATGTTGAAGATATAAGTTAAGAAAAAAAGTGCAATTTGAAAATAATATTATTCGATTCAATTATCAAATGATCATGACAGAAGATCATTACAATACAACATATCGGTATCGAGAGAGAAAATAGGCAGTAGATTAGACTGCATGCGATATAATAATAAATAGCATTCAGATTTCTTTCGTAAAATTCAGACATAATCTTTACGAATAATTTGACATATTCTCTGAAAGAATCTGAAATTAGTAAAATAGATTCTGAATTTTTGTGATTTTTTTCAGAAATGATGATTCAATAAAGATAAGTCCTTCTAGCGTTACAATGAATCTTTTGAGAAATTGTTTAATTTTAAGCCGACCGTATATCGAATTTTATTAAATACATTTTAAAACGTTGAGAGTTATTGTATAAAAAGAAGAAAGAGTTACGAAACGACGACAGTGCGATCGTTTGATACGATCCTCTAACAGAAACCAACATGTCGACAAAATATACATATTTTTTATCCAAAATATTTTACTTAAGATCTCTCTGATCGCAAGACGGAGAGCGGAAACGGTATGATGAACGCGTATTAATCGATTATACACATATACTTGGGCAGTTAGATATACGCAAACGAATATATAAATATATAAATATATTACGCGACAATTCGATGTTGGCTATAAATTGTACACTATTAGATAAACTGAACAAAATATAGGAGATGAGACGATAAGGATATAGTCGACGATCAAAAGAACAGTACTCGATTACAGCGTTCGATTCCTTCTTACCGTGTTTAATCCATGATACGCCATATACTCAAAAGATAATTTTTCTAAATTCTTTTTTAACAATTTTTATCATTTTTTGCAATTATGTTCTTAATATTACAAGATCGCGTTTTCTGTTGTCGATAGATGTCCACGATGGCTCCGATTTCTCTATTTGTGTCGTATGCGAAGTTTCACGAGAGGAATCCAAGACTTTAGAGTGCTCTAATTGTAGCTAATTAAAAATGCAGCTATTGTGATCCCTACATATGTTTATATTCTGTACTCTTTGTCAATTAGTATTCTGTAGTATAGCAAGCTCGTGCTGTTCTATTCCACGAACTCTAGCTTCGCGGGCTGGTGTCAGTAAACACGAAATATACGTTTTGCCGACCATCATTTAAGTTGCATCCCAGAATCGAAGGCTGCGGGAGATTATTTGTACATAATAGACTTTAAAGGATAATATATATAGTGATAAACACGATCGAGTGTAATATCGCGTCGTGTACGTCGACACGAAGAGATATTCGCTGTAAAAAGAAGACGATGTGGAGGAGGGAGGATAAAAATAGAAACGAGCTGGGGAGTGAATTCAATTTTATGATAGTGATCGCGAGAGTGTAGATTTCAGGGTATTTATATCGAAGGTTACATAGTTATATACAAATATACAGAAATATTTAAAGATAAATTATATTGTGAAAAAAAAATATATATATATACTATGTTTTTATTGTTGTGAAGTTGACCGGTGCGGCCGACGTCAGTCGCATCGACCAGATTAAGCTGCGAACTAACGTAATCCATGTAGTTGCACACCCGCAATCGCTATAAGTTGCCTCTGTCACCGCGTAACAATATTCGAGTTCGCATCGAAGCAGCCCGTTTTCAAACCTCCGAATCAAACGCGTAGGACGTATTGCCAACGTTTCCCGTTTCGTACCCCGTTTGCTTTTTCCTTTTCCTTAAATTTTACGAGTGGCGAAGGGATTCAAGAGAGACTTTTGCAGAACGACAACGGGCCGAATGTACATTGTATATTTGAGAAGAATGTTTCGATATCATCCGGCGCACGAGGGCGAACTAAGTGGCGGATACTCTAAGCGGTTAAATAATCCAGATGTTTATAACGTAATGTGCGGGAGGGTTTTTTTCTTCCCGCTCTCCTTATACAGTGTAATCGAACACGCGCACACGTCACTACCTGTAGGGCACGACACACAACGACTATTACCGTTTCTAAGTCTTAGCGAAGTTACTTGGTAATTTTAATCAATTTTCGTAAACGACAGGGCGAGATCCGACGAAGCGCCGCTAATTCGTGCGCGTGCAATTCGCGTCGAATTGACCCCGCGAGTCGAGGGGTGACGAATTTCTCCTATCGGCGTCTCGTTCTCGAGCCGGTGCACTCAGGTATACTTGTCGGGAGGAGTTCGGCCGATTTCGCGGGAGGGATAACTTTTATTTAGCGCGAATGAATCCGGACGCGTATCCGAGGCTTCCTCTTTCCGTTGTAGGATTCGCGACGTGTTAATCCTTGTTGAGGCGCACGGCGGTTGTACTCGAACTATCGGAGGCAGCGCATGATTTAACGCATCCCCAATGTATCCGCAATAATGAGACGATAGATCAGGAGTGATCGCACGGTGTAAAGCCCCACACTTTTCATCGAGAGATATCGGCTTTATCTTGCGTATGTGCGTGTGAACGCGGCGTGGATTATCAAATAAGAAATTTAGGGGAGGCGGCGACGACAACTTGCAAAACTATTGTATGTACTATTGATAGGAGAAAAAAAACTATGGACAGTCGACGGACAATGTTCTGCACCGTAACACGCGCGATCTGATGGTACTACTACTCTAAAAAGTTCATCACGCTTGAAGCTATCGAGAATCTATACATAACTGAGTGTTTTACTATTGGATTACAATATTACCTATTAATGTAAATGATACCTATTAATGTAAATGGTTTTTCATTATTACATTATTATTATATTATAGATGTTATACTTAATAATATATTTACAAATAATTAAGACGACCCTGTGGTTTCAGTCTACTCCATCGTCTCCCGTTCTTCCTCTATATCCAAAAATCGGTTGCGATTGAATATAAATATGATATTTATTGATTATATTGTCACGTAGAAAAAGTCAAGACATAAAAAATGTTATTATTCAAGTCTTGATGAATATACAGGCATTGCATGCTCGTCAAATATCTTTATAATGTCTATACAAATTTTAAGGACGTTGTTGGATTGAATGAAGGTAGCTGGAATGGGTTGAAGAACAGAAAGATCGAGATTTCCGACAATAAATATGTTTTATTACACATATATCTCGTACGACGATTACACGATATTAATACATTCATTTAACTGTCCAGCAATCAAACAGGTATTTTTATTTTTCTCTCCCCATTTCATCATCATTTATCAATCTATTATTACTAAATATTACACATCTCATTGAATCATCGCGATTTGTAATACTTATAAATCATCATTGGACCGCCAATTTCTGTGCTTTGCATGTTTTACTTTTCGGATCTTTCTCTATCTATTTTTTTTACTCTAACGAGCAACTGGCAGATTATGTGTTAGAGAAGATATTTCGTTGCTCCAGCAACGACGCTTTAGAAGTGTGACAAGTCACGACGATCCAATAAGATTTGTATGACAAATCGTATCTTGTGGCGGTTTTTTAATTTTTTATTTTTGTACCTGCGCACACACTCGCGAGATCCATCGAGACGAGCGACAAGAAAAAACGTTACGGAACCCATACAGCACAGAAATTGCAGCAACATTGAAGTAACATAACAATATTGCCGAAATGTTGCTGCAATGTTCTGTGCTGTATGGGAAAGAACGAGTGCGTTTCCGCTCCGTCCACGCCAAAATACAATCAAAGACGCACTCGCGCTAAATAATTAAAGGATCGCCGTCTAATCGAATACTTTCGCCAAGTTTCAAACTCGGCGTCAGTGCAGAGGTACATCATCGATAACACTTCATCGTCTTTTTTCTTCTTTTCCACCTCCTCCTCCTCTTTCTTCTCATACGACATTGCCCCGACGGCTGAAGCGAACGCGATCTCGATTACGTTCATTCGCGCAGCGAGTGTTACCGTTAACATTAATTAATAAATCAGTATCTTTCTTATCGCGCTTATCATTATTATTACTGTTAATATTATGATTATTATCATTAATTATTATTAATATTATTATTATAACCTCTCGTTGCTTACGCCCTAAAAACTTCGTTAAGTTAACTCCCCCTTTCTCGACTTAACAATGTAGTCGCGGACTCTCGTGAACCTCGGAGTCTTCTTACGCGCTAAAGCTTGGTGGCCAGCACCAAAACACTCACTAGATCATTGTCTACAACACACATAGAGATTTTGCTTTCTCCGTAGTATTTTTTTTCCGTTTTTTTTTCTGTTTTTGTTATGCGATTTAGGTAATTTCCCTTAACGTGATTAAGAAATGTACGATTACGTGAGCCCGAGCTACCGGTCGCTTACGCACGTCACGATCAGACTCAGAATTTTTTTCCCTACCTCGCGCAGTCGATGGCAAGCTTACGACTTAGAGTAATAGTGAAACGTTAATTTTGTTTTTAGGCTGATCCTCGATACACTCGCCCATCGGTCGCTAATGACATGTTCCATTCGTTTCCCTGATATCATCGAGGCGCGAAATTGTCGCCGTTCCACCAATACGGACGACCTACTCCGCCCCCCCCCGCCCCCCTAGAAATTAAAAATTTTCGTGCGGCTCGTAGTCCAAGAGAAGAAGAAAATATCCTCGCGGTACATCGACACGAATTCTTAAAAAAAAAAATAGTGACTAACGGCAAACATTCGGTGTTCATCAGCGCGCGTTCCAAATCCATTTGGTTTGCGATCGCGGCTTTGAACATTGTACGAACTTGCAAGTTTGAGCGACTCATAGACATTCGTGACGAAGACACTTCTCCCTCTGACATTCCACGCGAAATTCCTAGATGATACGTTTACCGTCGCTGGACTATTCGTCGTCAGAAGACGTATTGGTGAACGGCACGCTCGGCACAATCGACTTAACAATCACTTATATTACTCTTTGGTTAAAAACATCTATCGATATATATCCTCGCTCGCATTGTAGTTGTACGTATTGCATCTGTGTTATTGTGTATGCTGTGTGTGGGTGTGTGTGTGCGTTTTTGTGTGTATATCGTATATATCGCAAGAAAGCGTCTCGCGGCTCTGGTAATTAATTTTAATACAAACTTAAAAGGCCAGCTCTCGACATAGTTGTGTATTAAAATTAATTGTACCCTTATATATATCTCGATACTCCCCCCTCGTTCTGCTGCTCGGTGCTCCCCCGCCGACCGCATGATATGGGAAAAAGAAGAGAACACTTCCCCTCGCCCCTCTCGCTTGAATCATACAGACGGCGGGTAATACTCTACGTGTTTTGCTCTAGCATTTCCTCTATAGACACGCGGCTACTTCTGGATTCTCGTTTTCGATTACGAACAATTCACTTACGAACTTGTCTACGTCTACGAAGCGAACATGACAAAATCTTACGATTAAAGACAGGTATCCCTTTTTCTACCGATAAGTAGGTGACTATCGAATATAACCGTCGAAGAACTAAAAGGATGAACGCGCCTAACTGCAACTGAGTATCTTTCCATTTAATTGTTTTCTAATTTCATCGTCTTTTTCCGATAGCGTGCATCTCGGGTTGAAGCAAGCCCGATCCGATCGATATTGCGGATGTAATTTTGAATATCGACTATTGGCAAAACGTTTCGATCATTCGCAAAATTAGACCACGAGAATGCAACGCATTATTGAGCTTACGACGCGACATTACACCGTAACGTAGAAATTAGAAACAAATTGATAAATTTCCGTCGTACGCAAATACAAGTCTCAAACGTGGCTTACGTGTCAACAATTTCCGCGCGGTCTTCGAAATGTCCAAGAAGAAGACAGAGACATCGATCTGCTCGGAAGTATCGCTAATACGCATCGGCTAGAATCCATAGTATATCGTACACTGTTGATATGTTGTTGAGGATCCTGCATGTCCTGGAAGAGAGGTTCCCTCCAGCCTTCGACGGCGACACAACATCGTTAAACCAATTGAAGAAGATGACGACCGGTGCACGATGGACGATCATCGTGTGCCGATTGCCATCGTCCTCAGTGTGTGCGTGTGTAAATGAAAAAAAAGGAAACATCTTGCCACCCACTCGACGTAGCAAACATGCAGCTGCCGCTTTCATTTGCGCAGGTACTTTGTGAAGAGAGATTCGTCCCTCCCGCTTGATAGTATTCAATGAGACGAAACGCGGAGACGAAACTGAAACGACGACGACGACGACGACGACGGTGACGATGACGACAATAAAACGTGCAGCTTCGTCCGTTCGCGTCGCTCGTTTCGGTCCAGCCGAAACAAAGCAATCCTGAAACGTCTTCGCACTTCGCGAACCATAACTCCGTCGTCGTCGGGACGTTATCTCTTGCCGCCCGATCGAGACGGGCCCCGTCATCTCAATCGCCGCCCTCCTTCGTGGTCCAGCCGACGTGGCATAGGTCGATACAAAAGGACCGGCGACTAGGCGCGGCTAGGTGCGAATGTCACTGACGCACTCGCCACCAACTCTGCTGTACTTTTTCATGTAGTTTCCTGCAAATACCGGCGAGCCTCCGTCACATCCCAGCCTCTGTGGCGTTGTCTTCCGTCTCACCGCCCGGGTCCTCACTAGAGAACTCGCCGCCACCGCCGCTATCGCCACCCCCTGTGTCGCCTCCCTCTACAGCCTCACTGGTCTCATCGCCCTCTTCCAACGTTACTTGAAAGTGTATTCTGTCTTGTTGCTGATTCTCGTTCGTTGCTGATTGTTGCTGATCATCGGACGGCGGCGATGGCGGTATCATGGACTGGTACCAGTCGCGATTCTCCTCTAGAGTGTCCAGAATGTCCTGCGCGTCCGGATGTACCAGATCTGCCCAGGTCTCCCAGAGTGGATGCACGATGTAATCGATGAAACCAACCTGCGACTTCTCGATAGTGGCACTGTGCCGATCGCACATTGGACTGATGTCCATATTTTGCTCCCGCTCGCGGTCGCCTTGCAGGAAGAACTCCTCCATCAACAAACTCACCCATTTTCGATAAAGAGACAATGGTTTTGTCGGGTTGGACAGATCGGCGCAGTGCACCAGGTTTTCCAGCACCTGGATACGATCGGTGTAGTTGTCGAGCAACAGCACACCGGAACCGGCGACCTTCTTCGTCTCCACCATGGTCTTTAGATCGGCCAGCAGCGACATGTGCTTTGACATATCTGTCGAGAGAACCATATCGATAACCATCTTCCGCAGCGTCTGCCGTTGCTTCTTCGTCATATTCACAAATATATCGCAGCCCTCGTTCTGCAGAAGCTTGAACGCGACCGCCAAATGATGATTCTCCAGCACCGACTCGTCATTGTACATCAGCGCGAGCTCGGAGCCTGAGCAAAAGAAAAAAAACAGATCATTAATTTGTTGCTCATTATAAAACAAAGCATTTTGATCGCAGTTACTTTCTTTCTTCTTCAATAGAATATGGTATGTTTAAAACGTAAATATTTAGCGCAGCACAGAGTAATAAATCATATAGAACAGAAAATTTGATAAATCTCGCCGATACTTACTTGAGTTAATGAGGAACTGATTCGTGAGTCCGGGATGGTCTACATCATGGATGGAAGCCGCGAATAATGCAGCGGTGATCTCCAACGGTGTGAACACGGACTGTAATATAATAAAAAATATAACATTTACGATATGCTATCACAAAAAATAAATTTCTTTTTTTTGCGACTCAATTCTTTCGATTCTTTCTTTTACAAAGTATGGGCTTATCAGTATAAGCTTATCCTTGTCAACGGGATATTTGCAGAGCTTATCGTCCACATGAGAGCAAACAACGTAGTTCCAAGTTCCGGAAAACGGAAGACGACATTACATAAAAGCAAAAGCGTATATATATATTGTTTTATATACAAACCTCAAGTGCGGGCGTGTTGAGCAGAGTGTTAGTAGATTGGGTCACATCGGCTGCATGGAGGCTATTGTGGAAGGGATTATCCTTCACATAATGATCCTCTAGGGTCATCATAAAGGTAACGAAGGTTTTGGGGGGTATCGCCAGCGATTTGAGCAGATCTCGAGTCTGGAAGGCCGTGTACGCCACGCAGGTGAGGGGCCGATTGTTGCTGAGCTCGCCTATCCTGAAGATGTCGATACCCCACTTGTCGACGTCGGAGAGCAACTGCAAATAATTAAAAAAACATTTCTAAGGATGTTCACAATAATATAGCGGCGTTGTGTACGATATGCAAATTAAACGTTTCACTTCGAAGTGATATCGAGAAAGAGAGAAAGAGAAGATGATAGATTATGGTTATTATTCAATTATTATATCGCGGCGTAGATATTAATTATTAGCACAAATGCGCCGTGTACTGACTCGTTGAACGAAAGAATATGATATGTCTTCGAGTACATAGATAGCGGAGGTCCTGCATTATCGTCGAGGGGTCACATGCAGACCTGATTATTTACGGATAACGTCGCAGTCTCACATATTATTTGAATGACAAAGACGATAAAAACGGAGCAAACCAGTTGGATTAAAGAACACTCGACCGGATCGTTTGTAAATATCATTAAACTGTCATTTTAATGGAATGGCAACACCACGACTGGTTTCGAAGATCTAGTTTCGTCGATAGTAATCTCGTTCCTGAAGAAACGTATGAAGCGTCAACTCTGGCGACAAATAAAGTATCCATGGCGACATTAAGGTGACATTCTAGAACGGTTGAATCATAATTGCGTGGGTATAAAAATTGGTCTCTAGTCTCGGAGAGCCTGCAGGATCACGTAGCCATCTAAGGACACGTCTGCGTCGCATTTAGTCTGACGAGCGTATCGCCAACAGTCTCTCTACGAGAAATCTGATTAATAATGCAGAATAGCGGGCGCTTAATACACCCGGTTCCTGTTCTTTCTTCTTTTTCATTAAGAAAATTTACCTCAATTTGCATAATGGAAAGATGGCCTTTCACCGCTTACTTTCCCAGAAGTAAGATTTCTAAGAGAATGCTCACAAAGAACGTTGAAGTTATTTCTCCCTAAAGTGTCGCTTCGCAGACCTGAGTTACGGATCGTATTTTTTAACATAAAAATAACAAATAAAACTTCCGATATATGTGGCAATCGAAGTCACGAATATCTTGAAATGTTCTTTGAGTCTCATTCTAGGTCACCGTGAATGATGTCGGGATCGCGATATCACTTTCTCGCGGTTCGTAGAAGAAGCACCGAAAATCAGTTTCACTTTCGCCGTCGCTAAAGATGCGCGTCGCTAATCGGTGAAGCTATTTAGGTTATCGAAGTCGCGCGACCTCGGCCCAAATGTTTCTGCCTGCAGTACCGGTTAAAATACAACCGACCTTGTAATCAGCGTAATCGTATGACACAGGATAAATGTTCTGCTTTCTAAAAATTCTATCGTCACCCGTGCGTCGCGTATTTGCCGCCGAGAAATAAGCTCGCAATCAATTAAAGAAGAAACGAAAAGAAGACATGCGCGACATGATTTATGTGACATCGGGGAAGTACTCCCATGACGTATATTCTAGCAAAATATTTAGGCGAAAGTTAATAAGATCCTAATCTCACTTATTATTGTTGAGAGTTAATAAAAGTTCCGAATTTATAACAAATTAAATTCTTTAAAATCCTTTATTAACGTCCGCGTAAAATGGAATAAAAAATGGAACAATAAACTTCTGCGTCATGTTTACGCGTTGGAGCTTTTCAGCTCGCCGAAACCAATTAAGTTTCGCTGCTCCGTGACCGGTGACACTCTGACATTAAAAGCAATCATTATTCTTCACTATTACCTGGCAGTTCCCATAGCGATCTCGATAGTTCAGAGACAGCATGGCATTTACCCCAGGGATTTTCTATATAATTTATAAATAAACTCGAATGTATATTCAGCACTTGAATCCCATTCCGCACCTACGTATACGCATTGACATGCGAATGTGAAATAGCGCGACAAGCATGTTTCCTGAAGAGAACGAAATGCGAGATATGCATACGGAAACGTGATGAAAGTTCGACGAATATCATCAACAGTCAGCAAACTCGGTTACACAATTAATGATGTAGCGTAAGCTTCGCGCAAAATACTTTTAATTGGCGATCGCAAAGCTCGCGCTTTCGTAATCTCTTTAATCCGCGAATCTGAGTGTTCATCCAGTCTAATCTCTCTCTTCTTTCTCTTTTCCCTTTGTATTTTCTCTTTCTCACTATCGTTATATTGCTTGTATTTTGCGCGCTAATACTGCCATAAAATCCGAAGTACTCGAAATAAAAGTTCGATCAACGCAGATGCACGTATCGAGGACGCTGTTTGGAATTTTCCGAAACTGAATCCGCGTAGTATGACGCTGTTTCGAGTCGCGATATAGCGCATCGCACGGTACAGATATCCATAGGCGGACGGAGATGAAAGCCAGAAACATCGTGGAATTCTCGGATGCGATGGAATTTACGTCAATATCGCGCGCGGATCAAAAGAACGAAAAGAAACAATAAACGGGATCAGCGACGAGGTCGTCACCGCGATAAATTCGCCAAATGGAAACTTCGTGGAAGACTAGAAACAAGAACCTTTAGTGTATATTTAGTAGACTGTTCTGTTAATCTAAGAATGATTTCGCAAAAACACGATATACTCGGAAGTCCTTACTCACCGAAGATGCGAATACCTAATAGCAATAATTCCATTTCCGACAATTTTAATTTAAATTAATTAATATCTTTACATTTTGCATCAATGTTTCGTAAGATACATTTATAATGATTTTTATCTTTATATATATGTATAATCGTATGTAGAAAATTTTAGTAATTTAACTGCACGGCATTATTATTATTTTTACGTATCAGTGCTTTTGGAAAGACACTTCACAGGATTAAATCAAAATTTCCGGCACTGTTTTCTTGGACGTCTAATCTTTTAATTAAAGGTTACGAAGCTGTTTTACCGGTTGGAGAACCGGTAAATCTCGTTGAATTCGTGCGAAATCACGTTTCCCGTGACGTCGATCGGTTGAAATGTTATTCGGACTAAATCCTTTCCAAGAGTTGATTAGAAATTAGCAGACGATTATAGCTTCATTTTTAATAAGAAAGGGTGATACGTGTAATCCGTTATATATCAGTTTCAAATTTCGATTGAAGATTTCGAAGAACGAGAGTTTCGAAACACGGAAGGATCATTAATAATTACATATTGCACGATTTTAATACGATTATTGCGTAGTTATTACAGATTCTCTTATTGAAAATTCATTCTTTACATTATAACTAAATAAAGCTTTTACTAATTATCGAGCTAATTATGAAGCAATAATCATATTAAAACGTAGTAATTATCGCGGTAATCGTATTAAAATTGTGCAATATATACTAATCAACTTACCATTAACATATAATCGTTCTGTTTTTCTGTTATATAATCGATATGTAACATGGATTACACGTGCCGCTCTCTCGTTAGGCTGCGATTAATGATCGTACAGTGGAATAAATCTCGATTCTATTGGAGCTCGTAACCAATTTAACGTCGGCACGTGAGTATCATCCTAGAGTATAAATCCTATCGAAATGCCACATCGCAATCTGCTTTGACATTTACCGAAGATCGCTCGTGGGCGCGATTGATCCGGGTGAGACTTTAGGGATGTAAGACGGCGCAAATTAACTGTTCATCGTTTCGATATTAGACGCTTGTGAATTATCTTGTAACAACATTTGTCTTAGACGGAAAACACAACGTAATCGCTTTGCAAACGCTTCCGGGCAAGTAGAAAGTGATCATCTAATCGACACACGAGATACATATATATTCACCTACTTTCATTTATAATATCCGCTGTGTGTATCCGGTTTTACGTAACAGCAAATAATTCTTATCAAGTTATTTGAATTACTGAATTTTGTAAATTTCCGTTTCTCTCTTTCTCTCCGCGACGTTCCAGACATTATTTTTTAACATTTGAAATGGGAATTCGAGTTATAACGTTGCAATAAAAATGTTGCAGAAAAATGTTGCAACAACGATTTTTTGATATAATTACGACATTGTTCTCGTGCAGTGTGTATTTTCGCAGTGATTAACTTCGTTTTTTATTTTTCTGAAGCGACGCCCCGTTTACATTTCGAGTTCGCGCGATCTGCGATTTGCGATCCGCGCGATCGAGAATCCAGCTGCGAATCCGCCGCGCCGCGTGACGCGTAAAGAGGCGAACGTCGCGGTGGCAAAACGTTAAAGGTCAAACTGGTCAAAGGAGCTCTTACCTTGCCAAGCTCCTCCTCGTGCAACGTTTCCACCCCGTGGAGCGGCACGCGTTCCCCGGTGAAGCTGTTAGTGTGTGTCAACGGCCGTTTCACACCGCTGATATGTGACATGGCAGCGGGACCCCTTTGTACGCGGTCCTTCTTCTTCGCCGCCCGCACATCCACGCTACCAGCCGCGGCGACCGCATCCTCGATTCGCAAAGACGGCAAATCCAACTCCTGCTGCTTGTCTGTCGGGCAAAAAAAAGCAACGTGGATAAACATGCCTGATTAATTGATCGGCATTGACACAAGTAAAGTCAAAGGCAGCGAATTTCCGATTCTATCACCATAAATAATGTAGCATATGATTAAAGTGCCTTATGTGTAGACAAATACTTTATATAAATAGATTTTATTATTTGAATGTCATGTATATAAAAAATTATAATTATCTTATGTACACGGAGAAAATTTTATATTAAAAATTACTATGTATGACAGTAGCCGTGAACTATTGCTGGAATTAGAAAAATTTTTACTATGTTTTTCATTGTTTTACACAGTAAACATTTTTATAATTCCAGCAATAGTCCACGGCTACTTGCTATACATAGTAATTTTTAATATAAAATTTTCTCCGTGTATAATTTTGTGGGTAATTGAGAAAAAAGTAAGATTTTATTGCGCTCGTCGTTGCACCTGCATCGTGTCTCTAATTGTAGATTATACTGGCATTCGTTCATCACGTGGTAACCAGATTGACCAGTAAATTTGTGTCAAATGTATCACAATGTTAAAAGAATCGTTCGAGCGATATGCGAGTAACATTATGCATTTAGATAGCATTGTTCATGTTTCGCGAGGGCGCGTCCTTTCGATTTCCTCTCGCATCACTTTCGTTGCAATTTTGAAAAAAAATTTCCACCCATTATCGACTTTCGCTAATCCAATTTCGATCGAGCGGAACTCGTTAGGAAACTACGTAACGAAATCAGCACGTCGCGTCGTAAACGAATTTTGCAGAGAAACGCCGCAAGACAGGGTTACTTTATCAGAAGCTATCCAGATAGAATGATTTCTAGCGCAACGTCGCGCCAACGTCGCGTTTCGAGAAGTTATATCTTTTACATTTCTTTCGTGCGACGCTTGCGAATACAAAGGAATCATGCGCGATTCCTCGCCGATTATAAACCTTGTGCGACCGCAACCGACCGTTCGTTCGGACAAAGCAAGCTAACCAGAATGAATGGTCACGGTGATACCGGCTACGGTCTTTCAAGGGCTTTTAATGCGTAAGAGCGCTCGTTTTATTGCGCCCATAAACTTGCTTCCGGCGATGACCTCGTTAGACGCAGTCTCGCGAATTTCTTTTCAGTCGTTTTCTCCGATACTCGCGAAAACGCAGTCTTTTTCTTGAGGGCGGGGAGGAATGATATACGTCAAACCTTAATCTCCGCACGAACTTGTAATTTGTATCGCTTTATTCTTTTTGTAATGATTTCGACAAGGAAAAGAATCACGTTTGACTTACCGAGGAAGGTGCTGCAGATGTATTCCGAGATCTGATTCCCTGACTTGGACGACTCCGAGAAATGCGACAGCTCCTTGTTCAGCATTCTCTTGAACTGTAACAAAAAGATAAAAGCCGATCATTAGGAGAGTAATTGAGGAGAGTAACCATGGACATAATACTTTCACAATTCGATAAATTATCGCGTACAATCATTAATTGTATTCATAAATGAGCTTGTAATAAAACTATTTTCCGTCCTCGATATTTTATATCGTCAAAGAATTTACATAATTTTATACGATTTGATATAAGCGCCGTTAAGTTAAATTACCTGAGATGGGGCAGTATTTATCACCGTATCCTTTCTACTAAACCGATTTCAGATATACATTTGCTAAGGTGATAGGAAAAAGGCCATTTTCCTGGATTTACGATTTTCGAAAAAACGGATAACGGCGAAGACTCGAAAGCTAACGGAAGATATGTCGGAATTCGCGAAGAAAAATAAGGAAGCGAAGGACCACGTCGAGAGAGAGAAATCCGGATTACAGATATCCGCGAGGAAAACCGGTGAATCTTCTCCCACGAGTCACCTCTCATTCTCGTGCGTGATTCTCAACCCTTATCTCGTCACGAATACTTACGCCGTTCGCGTGTATCGCCCGTCGAAAACGTCGCGGGGGACACGTGCTCTCCGCGGGGGCTCACACGAGGCAAACAAAGTCGGTCCCGTCATTTGCGCTTCGCGCTCTTATCAGCGCCACTATCGCCGCGCGTATATCATCTTTACACAGGCGTGCGGCGAACGTGTGCGCGCTCACCGGGTCGGTAGATAAATGCAAATATATGTGTTTGCGCAAATATATATACTTGCCGCGCGAGCCGGAGTAATGACCTGCGGGGCGGGATTATTGGATTCCGCCGTGTGGCGTAACGCTGATTAAGCGCCCTTTGCGATCCGATATATTTCGGCACGCACTTTGTTCCATCGCGCATCTTGATACGATCGCGTTTGAGCGAAAAATTTACGTGGCAACTGTTGATTTTACAGAATTGTAAGCCGCGGACGATTTTCTGATTTTTCCGCGCTTGTAACTCGCTCGAGATTTTCCGCTGTCTATTTTGAACTTTACCGTTGAACCCGTTGAACCGTTGAACTTTACCGTTTGACCCTCTTCTGATGAAAATAGATAGACACCTTGCACTTATCGGAATAACTAATGTAATTATCGTGCGGCCTGCTTATTACATATACCTGCATCTACGAGACAAGAAGAAACGAGCGATAAGGAGGTATAGATAGCACCTGCATTGCCTTTTATCAACGTATACGTTCCGCGGCAATTACTTTTCTTGTCTAACGTAGTTACGTTTATAGTAGTTGACGTACGATAATTATAATAATTTGGTTTACAAGAATATCTTCAGATAACGAAAATAGAAGAGAAAAATGGAGAAATTGCGACAGCTAAGAAACAAGAACATAAAAGAGGCGTGTCAGATTTGCCTTCCTACCAGATTGCACTTTAATATTCATTCTTTCGATTTTATACGTGATTTTACACCGACAGCACTCCCAAACCCGGTGTTATAGCGCTTTTTAGATATGTTGACGTTATCGATCTTGAAATTCCTCACGAATCGTTTTGTCATTTTATTCTCAACAATGTGTCAAGACACTTCGAAAGAGAAGTAGTTATTACAGCAATTCGAGAGCGCGAAATTGTTTGCTTTCGCGAAATATCGGTGTGGCGTTTATTACAATGTGTCTCCAAACGTGTGTGTGACATGCCTCCTCGGCAAAAGACACATAATACCATAGTACCATAAAGATAAGGATTTCGAAAGGCTTAAGTGGGTCGATGGGGAAAATTAAATAAAACGTGCGCTCGCGTGAACGTATGCGAATAATAAAATTGGCGCATTATTAAAGTCCTTCTCTCCTCCATCTTCCCTCCTTAATATGGGTCTTCTTCGTTCAAATACGCAATCGGATTTTTTGAGTGCGAATCTGGCGAAGATCGAGGTCCGATTTACCGACGAAGCGGTGTATCGTTGTGTGTAATATCGCGAAACTAACAGCTCGCGCAATCTCGTTTCAGGTAGTCATGTCGAGATTTCGCGAAGGAGCCGCCATAAATTCAGCACACTATTTGCAGACTATATATCTCCCACTGCGATAATTTCTAGTACGTTATACTGTAATGAGATGCGCTCTCTCTCTTTCTCTCTTTCTCTCTCTCTCTCTCTCTCTCTCTCTTTCTCTCTCTCTCTCTCGCTTTGAAAGTAATGTAACAAGACATCTGTTGCCTTACGATTCGACTAAAGCATTAATGAGAATTTCAGCAACATCTGGAGATTGCGTGAAAATGAATATATCAAATCTCTGCTTCCAAATTTTAAATCTGGCACGTCCGTAATTAAATCTTGTTTGTTTCACGCAAAAATAAAATTAATGCAATATTCTAGATATCAACGTGACGTCATTAAAAAATCACGTTGGCACGATCGTAACGTAAATCGCATTAATGATAATCAAACAAATACGAAAACGGTGATGAAAAATTAATAATTACATTCAATTAATCCGATTGGCGAGATAAGACTGCTTTTGACGATGTTATGAATAAGAATATGATTTTCACGAGAAAGTATCTGATATGAAACGTTGCAATTGTTTTTCCCTTTCCCTTTCTCAAATTCTATATGATCAAGATGGATTAAAAGGACTGATGCGACAACAATGTCATTGCGTCTATTTACGAGTCACCTTTTTTCCATAATTATCAATGAACTTTCATTGAAATGTCGCAAAAGGTCAAGACTGCGTTGTCTCTCCTTAGCACGTGACGTATATGGTTTTTATTAATCGTTCGTGGTAATCAAACCATTATTGTCTCGCATGATTCATTTTTATTCGTTTGAGATCTCGCCGAGGTTTACACGCTAATTTCATTTCTTACTAATCCCAGATTATCAACCATTAGTCACCTGGACGTCGGATCTACTACATCCTAATTTGCCATTAGTTAGCAACAGCTCTCTCTTTCTCTCCTTCCTTCTGTGCTCTCATACAATCATAAAACTTTCTCTCCCTTCTGGTCTAGACTCCCGTACAGTCACAAAGCCAGGTAAAACCTTTTGCTACATTACGAAAATAAGACAGCCATTAATTCTCCGGGAACATTAGTTAGTACGTCCGACGAGGGGCCCATTACGTCAAACGATCTTACGTAAGAAGCGTTGAATACTTTCATCCGGGTATTCGCAATTATAAGCTGTGAATGGACGTAATGTTTGGAAAATCGCGAACACCTGTCTCGAAATACCGTGTGTGTCCGCGCGATAAAACCACGGGGATAAAACCACAAGCAGTCTGCGCGGTCTCGTTATTATGACGCGTGAGTTAACATTAATTAAACTCGGCGCGAGATTGCTTGACCTCGCGATATACCCCTTATCTGCCAATATCTCGAGTTTGGCGATCGTACAATCTGCCGTTTGTTCATTCGCGGGCAATCACGTCCGCGTGCACGACTTTATCGGTCTATTCGCATTAAGCATTTCAGTTACGCGATTTTTCTTCGACCCCGTTCGATCTCTCAATGAAAAACGGCGCAATCTTCGCCGTTGTTTACAGCGTGCACCGATATCGGACCTCTTAGACAAAGCTTAAAGGCAATTCTCGAGAAACGTCGCGATCGATCAGTCTTCGCTGATATATCTGTTCAGACAAGCGGCTACTGCGTTTTCCGATTCAGCGTCGAACCACTTGTTAATCCCTCAATTTGCTAATCGAGAATCGAGATCCCAATCGTTACCTTTCCATCCGAGATAATATATATTAACGTCTCGAGAGTTTTCGTGGCGGGCTCTTTTCGCAGAAAACTTTTCCGAGTGATGATAAGGTTCGAAGTATTGACAACTTTGTCAGCTATTAACAGAAGACACGTGAGACCACCGATAAACGTTCTATAATTGGACAATGAGTGTATACCTGCTATCGCACGACGCGCGTCGTTCTTCGCACGATTGTTCGATAATTTAGAAATCAGGTCAGATGATTCAGATGAAAATGCGTCGCTGGATGGTTTCGCTAACCGTTAACCATCCGTTAACCTCCGTCGCGGCATCCGTTGATTGCGACAAACGGCAATAAACGAACGTCCTCGTGCGATCGATCGTCTTTCAAAATCGCGGCGCTTTTATTTGCCCGATCATGGCAGATGGCCACGGTGAGATCTAACGCGAAGATTCGCGTTGATAATGTCGGATATCGTGGATACACACGAGCATATTGCGTTTTGTCTTATAATTACTTCGTCGATTATATATCGGGTTTAATTAACCAACTTCCTCGTTAACAGCAACTGTGATTCGCTGAGGTTGATAGATCTGCGTTTACAGCACAAATACGACAATTCTCGAAACGATATTTAATTTTTGCGGGGATGAATTTAAATGTCAATAAATGCGATTTGATTTCAGCAACGGGAAATAGATCCACAAAATTTTTGCCGTTTTGAAGCTGATTTTAAAAGTTTATAGTGATAAAAGTTCATTATGATTTAAAAGTTTTTAAATATTATTTTTTAATATTATTATCTTATTAGCTTCGTATACGTCTACTCTTATTCACGCCGTCCAAACGTCACGCTGTCTGTATTAGTTCGCATTTCAGAATTAACCAGATACGTATATGTCGTACTTAATCCTCGAGAGAAGTCAACATCCGCTGGGATACGTCATCCCGATTAGGCCGAGATTCAAATATAATCCTCAAATTACCTGCACCGCCATGATGCTGGCCAAGGCCGTGAGATCCGCCAGGGTCCTCAGGTAATTGAAATACCTAGCGGACTCGTCCATTTTCCCAGTTTCCACCTCGCCGCTCGTCATTTGTACCATGGTAGCGGTCTGTTCCGACTGAGAACGTTGCACAACGCACGCCTGAAAGATTTCCCTCGCCGAGGGCAACTCCGAACTCCGGAAGCGTCTCCGGATTTTCCGCGTGCGAGATACGCACCAACTTTCAACGTAGAGCGCGAATTATCGGATCGAACTGCTCTCCACAGACGGAGAAATCTCCCGACGACTCTCGACGGATCTCCTCCGCAAAGGAGGATTACGTGCTGCACGTGTTGCGAATTATCGGCGAACTGCTCCAGTTCCGGGCTCCTGCCGGAGGCGCGAGTTCAATGACCGACAATTCGGAGCGTGACAGAGCGGAGAGTCGTCACGGATGAGCACTTTTTGTGTGATTCACCGACAAGTTCACCACTCACTCGTGGATGCCTGCGAGCGGCACTGTGGCTGCTGCCGAGCCGCCCGACTGCTAAACGTAGTCTACGTGCCTGAATCGACGGCCAGGCCTTTTATCTCGGCGGCAGCTGGTCGGCTATCTCTGTTCCTGTCATCCGTTTCGCCTCTCCCTTCCTTTTCACGCGTGCCGACGTCTCTCTCTCTTCGCTCCACTTTGGCGCGAAGTGAGAAAGAGACGCGCGGCGGGGATCGTGAAACGGAATGCACCGAGCGAGCTGATGCGTGCACAAGTGCGATACCACATGACGCTCGTATTGCTCCCGTATTTATCTCACACGCGACGAATGTAAATGCTAAAAGGCTCTAACGCCTTGTCGCAACAACAGTTAATTACGCCTGGCTCTAGCGTTTTTCACTGTTCACCGTTTCCAGATTGTAATCTTATCTATGACGCAGAACAACAAAATTTACTTAACTAAAGTTATCTGAAACCTCAAACTATCTGGTTGGTGCAACCGAGCCTGATACCCTCGAAATTCTGACAGCAGTGAAGTTAATTTCTTAGACTTGCGTCAAGATTTTAGAAGAACTTTAGAAGAAATCATAGATTGGTTGTTTACTCATTAATGTGTTTAATTGAACCTATTATGTATATTTCGAGAAGTCCGTGTCGCTGTTTCGATGAAATGCGCCATTCCCTTCCCAAATTTAGATTTAGCGGGATTGGAAGCAAAGCATTGTCCTATACTCTGTGTACTACGAAGTGGATATAATATATCCATAGCACAGAGGACCTCGCGTATTTACGCGTGGGTTTTCAAAGACCCTCCCATTACTAGGAAATTCCTCAGTGCTACGCAGACTGCAAAGAGGAGCTAGTTTCGCGGAAGTAATGCCTAATTCTCCTAATTCACATCCTATTGCAATAATCTCTTGTTGCATGGAGAACACAGCAAGATAGTTTCGAATAAGCAGCTCAAAGAGGCTATCAATAGACACGCGTCGGTTGACACGCGTCGGTTAACATGCGCCAATTGACACGTGCCAAATTCGTAAAGTCGGTTAAAAAAACTCGTATTATGTTTTATTAATTGCTTCGTTTGAATTAACTGGGCAATATGCAAAAAGTTCGTCATGTTGCAGCAGCAGGAATTGCAAATTTTTGCATTCATTTAAATGTATTTCGTATTATTTTGGAATGCATTCAGATACTCGTTCCACTTCTTGGAGATCGCTAACAATGAGTCCGCGAGATAAATTTGGACTTACGACGAATCCGAAGCGGAGAACGCTAGCCCGCCACTTATCTAAGAACCTGTCGCCTATGTTTCAAAAGACGAAGTTTTACTTAGAAGAGGATTACGTATCGAAACCCATTTTCTCCTTCCGTTTAATGTCGCGCTCGATTCTAAGATTATATACTCTGAAAAATGTTTCCTCGTAAAAAATAAAAAAGAAAAAACTGTTTTAGAAAACAGAAAATTTCTCTTGTTTTTACGCTTTTTACGAATATAACATTTTTTCTTCCCCTCGCGAGATTCTTTTATTTTCTTTGCAGAAATCGATGTCTGATTAATAGGAATTAATAGTAAAATAAGCAAAAAATATTAGTAACGAACTTTGCGGATGACAACCTCCGATGATGTTTGCGAAACTTGTTAAAAAGTACGATATCCCGTTGTGCACGAGTTACGCCGATAATTACTAATTAGTATAGAACTACGAGAATATACGTGACACGACGTATGCGTCATTCGGTGGATCGTCGATTCAAGAATGGCTGTCTTCACGTTATCCAATTTTCCTGCGTACTTTTTGCTAGCTTTGTTTCGTCACGACGCGATAAAATCTAACTTTTCGTGGTAATCCAAAATTTCTTGCGTACGTACGTTAATTAAAGCAATTGGCGATGACAAAGCTACCAGCGTTCGTTATTGTATATGATTAAGCAGGGTTATATATGACGTGATCAATATTTGACGACGTAAAAGGTATCGTTAAACATGCAATGTCATCCTTTGTGTTCCGCGATTGAAATTCACAAATTGCTCAGTGACGAATATTTAATTAGCCTATCGTAAAAGGAGGGACGTGTAACTTTTTAACTTTGACGTTTCAGCATGTTGCAATACAGTATACCTTCAGGTAACAATCTGAGATATTGTGCAACATATGTGTACGCTTGTATTATTATATCATTATCAATTAGACGTGTATACTTATCGATACATCGTTATACGTAGAAACCGTTATCTTTCGCCGTAATACGTAAAAGATATATGTAGATATCCGTATTACGCTTTTATCACGAAGGCGCATTTCTCAGACGTTCGCGATCCCGTACAGTTTGTTTGAAGTATTCGCAAAAGAGTTTAAGAAAGACCGGAAGAACGTCATAGCTCGCGCATAGAGATTTATATGAGTCTAGACGCTTGCGTCTTACTGCTTGATTGGTTCCAGGATTATAAAGTTTGTCTCTCACGGACAGTTTACGAGGAAAACTTTTTTATATCAAAGCTGCGTTTATGTAAAGTGATAAAATAAATTTTAAAAAATACACATGAATTTTCTGCGATTTAGAGGAATGCAGGAATCGCTCGATTTTTTATAAACATGAAAAGCTAAATTTCTTATTTAAATTCCTCGTGAAATATAAGAAGAAGAAAATATATATAGCTTCCAGGAAACCAACCAAATATCTAATATAACAATATTGATGTATCGACATCAAAGTAGCATTTATTAAATTAAAGTACGTTTCGCACTGTGTTGATTTCATTTCGTACGTCACGATACGCCGAAATATGTGTAAAAATACAATCACGAAAGCTGTTATACATCCTCTACTTTCCGGAACAAGAATATACATTCTTCTTCTCGGTTCATAGATACGATCGAAAGAAAATCCAGAAACATGTTGAACTCCGTATGTCTTAAAAAAAACTGACTAATTACTTTCGCGGAAACGACGGTCGCCTTCGTCATGCCAGAAATGCGGCAGTCGTCTCTCCATATACGTTACAACGAACTCTCGGGTATTAAAAATAGAGCCTCGCAAGCACTCTCGCCCACTTGATGCGGAGTGACCGCGCGAAAGTGACAGTTTCGCAAGCGACAATGCCTCCCGTATTATGCGCTCGCCCGCTCGCTCCGTGCGACACACGCACGGCATTCGCGGTTTAACGCGCAAACAAACAACATGTCCTATAACTGGGTAAGCACGATCGATGTACCTAACGCCTCAGTGACGAAAAACATGAATGTCCCGCGAGAAGCGACTGGACTATCGATCGTTGCGGCCGATACATGTGGGCCGTCAGAAATAGCTCAGTTCCTCTTTCTAACGGATAGAAGAAGGTCACGGTAATGAACTATTTTACTTATTTTTACGCTCCTCGTCCTATCCGGTTATCACTAGAACCGCACTATCGCCGATGTATTTTTAATGCGAGAATCATTCGCGGTTAAGATACGAGAATTAACAGTGCAGCATCACAGTTTCACGTTTCACTAATCTATTATTTGATTATTATTGGATGACAACATAAACAAATCATACGAATGAAACAATTATAGACCTTGATAATATTTTTTACCTTGCAGTTCTATATATGATATATATGTACGATAATTCTTGATCGATGTAATAATTGAGACTTATATAAACCTAAATTAAATTGATATCTGCAATAGATTTAGAAATAGTGACTAAACAATCGTTAAGTGTTCATGAGTCTCAATGCCGTATCTTATTGATAATGATGTTCTTGAAGCACAGGATATACATATAAGGCAGCGTCTTGAGAGATGAAACTCGTACGCGTAGTATATTCTCTTTAGGATAAATTTTCTGCTTTCGACATGTCATTCTCGGATATCCCGTTATATCGTAAAACGTAGACGTTTCAATTTTCCGATCCATTAGAAAAGTGTCTTTTCGTCTTTGACGCCGAGATCAGTTACATAAAAATCTTAAAACAGCTTCAGCCATAGCACATTTGCAAAAAAATTCAGAAAGCTTCAGCATGTACGATTAATTTATCTTCGGCATCTTCAATGGGATAATGTATTTCTTTCAACATAAGAGAAGGAGGAAGATGCGTCTTCTATTAATGATTAATTTTCTTAAAAATATCAGCTCTTGTCAAGCGGAAATTATGAAGAAGATTGAACATCGGCCAATCTTCACCGTCGCGTAATATAAGTCTTCCAATTTCTCTAATTTCTCCTTGAAATGTATCATTGATCTCAATAATCCTTCGTCGAGAGAGAGAGAGCGCCGAAAGCGTCCGTAAAGACGCAAATCTATTTCCTACATCCGATATTCCCTTCTTGAATATGGCATTCCCTCCTCGACGTCCGATTTCCGCTTTTGCATAATAAATTTCGCCAACAGAAAAGACACGCGATACTGCAAGCGTGATTGATGATTTACGAAACTACATTTTTATTTATTCTGTAATATGCCTCACCGCGTTCTCGATATAGATTTTTACTTGTAGCGTCTTTATTTTCTTTCAATACGCACGGATTACGTCGACAATTATTAGATGAGTGTCGATAAGGTAAGTACGAAAAGGACTTACGATCTATTTCTGGACGTTTTCCAACATTTCGACGTGTCTCTCCTCGTGCACCGTGGCATGCGAAAATTCGAGGATGCAGTAATTATTACATTCGCGACCTCCCTCTCTCAAGGAGGCCTTTTTTCGCGGACGTTACGCAATTATTGACAGAAATCATCTCCGGCGGCGCGGCGCGTTCCGCGCGACACGAGTTGCCGACGTTCAACAGCCCTCGAAAGTGACGAACGTTCAGTCTGAATAATGCCACGACTACGACAATTACAACGTTTATAAGACAATCACGACAAACTCATACGCACTCGCGTCTGCCTATTGTCACGAACGTTACATTTCCGTTCGTACTTTTTCTGCTGTCTTCGTACTGTAGACTACCGTCTTTTTCTTTTTTTACAAGCAAACGCGGGGAAATTCCAAATGAATTGCGTGCTTGCATAATTGAACATGCACACGCTATTTTGTTCTGTCAAACGCAAATACACGATTGCCACGATAGCTTTCGGTAGCCAATGTAGCGAATGCGATAAAATCGTTTGTTGCAAAGAGTAAATAATTGGTCTTCTGGTTTATTTGATTGAAAATTGTTCCTTGATAGCCACTGTGTACACTTGGCATGTAGAAAGAAGCTGATATAAAGCGTCGAGAAGCGGCGTGTCCGTACAATCTCTATTATTGTTCTACTAGCAGCTGCTCACGAGGCGGACACGTGCCGCGGGTATCGACTACTTATTGTGTACAATCACCGAACAAGTATCACGAGGTTCATAAATATGATCGGATTGCGATGTATCTGACGTATCCGATCACGCAATCTTGTCTTTCGATGTTTCGATCGGCAATATCACCGCGAATATCACATTGAATGCGCGAGAAATTGTTTGATAAGCTCATTTTCATGAGCTTTAAATATAAATAACTAAATATAAAGCCGTGTACGTTTTTATCTCCTAATGACAGATTTTACAGAAAAAATTAGTTCTGAAGAAGCTTGAGCACTTTTTCTTCTTTTTTAATGCAAAAGAAGCAATCAGTTCGTTTGCAGCTGATAATGAAGAGAGAAAGAGAGATGCTTCTTTTATAAATCCTTTATATTACATTTTCCAATATTAATTTTAACTTCTATCAGCGTCTCGTGGTACAAGAAAAAAATCCACATAAATGTGTCAGTTACCAATCGTAATCAACTGTATCGCCTTGATCGATAATCATATACTGCCATTATTCTTATTATAGAAGGAAAAAACTTGTATGCACTCGTCTATCTCACTACTTCATATACTGAAAATTATTATTGGACGTATTCATTATACATCGTTAACTGTAGTTAAGCTCCACGTGCAGCTAAGAAATTTTCGAAAATTTTCGAAAATTGTCTTTCGCGTATCGCAATAATTGCAGCTATTTCCAGCCTTGTTCTGATAAAAAACAAAATAACTGTCACGCAACTGCCAATCAAAATAAATTTTCCATTGTAAATTTTCCACAATGTCACAGCATGTGGAAGTTGTGCAACTAAAATTATTCCACTACGTTTAGAGAAAAATATATTTTAATATAGGATTTCATTCAACACGCAAGAATTTTTAATATTAATAATTTTTATATTGTCTGAAGTCTAAAACGATTATAAAGACAATGCAAACGTTAAGATATAAGACATAAGAAAAGATTTGTAGATATTTAAACTGGATACTTAAGTGTAAAGGAGGAAGTTACTCTTACAATTAGAATGAAATCAACTTCCTGTCGGTACGAAATACGCGTTGTAGCTCAACGAGAATTCGAGATCAAAACAGATCCTGACTATTTCAAGAACGTAGTTTGCGCGATCTCGTTAGCGGCTCGAGCAGATGGCTTCTTCTCGCGGCGGATTCGGAGTAACAACACCATCATAAATTAATCGCGGACCATCGCGAGACTGACACGCAGTCTCGGTGCAACAACCACCAGTCGGGAGATAAGGGCTATCACGTGTATGTACGCCAGTACATCCAGAAATTATGACGCGTACAATAATGACGACGATGATGCTGATCCTTAAGAGAGAAAGCGGCCAGAAGATAATGGATGATTCGACATGAACTACCTCGTTCACGAGAATACGTAAATGAGACAAGCATGTTGTTCAATTTCTAATTTTTGTGTATGATGTTACAGAATTATTAACCCATGAATGATTGTATAATAATTGTAATCCAAAATAATATTGGTAGCAATCAGCGTAATTTCAACATGATGATCAACATGGCACGTTCTCGCGACAGTCCAATATCCATATTCAATCTACTGAACGTAGTAAAAATACATCATTGTGTATCACACTGATTAAATTAGTAGAAACACGCAACATCTCCAGATTAATTTTTATCCGTTTTTCCGTTCATCATTACTCAATTTTGTCGATATGTTCTGTCGATTCGATCGATGAATCATAAGATGATTAAATATCACGCTTTATATAAATGTATTTCCCGCAAAATCAGCCAATCAATCATTAACTATTAGCTATTTACAAATGTGAATGATATTATTGCATTATTAAATGTGTATTATTAATCGAAGCTTCGCGGAACACGGATTACTCCTGCAACTGGCGACATCGAAATATCCTTCCACGCGCGCGTGCATGGACAATGGTTACATCGGCATTAACTATAGACGCTCTCCACGTGTATCTTTCACGTGCCATTATATTCTGAATTGGAACGCAGTTCCCATTAAATGGCAAACCGTATTGTACGTGAATAAAGGGCGGTTGAAAATAACTCTTGTCATCGAAATAATGGCAATACGTTGAAGCCAATTAATTGTATATTTCGCTGTTTTCCGTAAATCCTTCCTACAATTTGCTGAACTGCTAAGTGGCATTCCGTTCAGTAATGATATTTAAATGACTTTTAATGATAAATGCATTACACGCCAAATTGCTCAATAAAATTAAGGTGAAAGAAGATATTTTACATGATCGATATTTTCGGATTTGTGTAGAAACCAAAGACACGAGGAGATAGTCCAAATTTAATTTTTCCCATTTACTAAAATGCGAACGAGCAACAAAGAAAACAAACAAATACAGTTCACAATGTTTGTAAAATTTATAATGTTCTAGAAAGCATCGCGTGCCTCCGCAAATAGTGTAATCGATCGCGCGTCGAAAGTTGATTAAAAACTGACACTGCGGAAAACAAATTTTCACGTTTTACATGGAAATACGCAAGAGACATTTTATTGAAAAAAAAAGAGTATTGAGTGATTTTTCCCATTGATGTCTAAAACAATTCGCACATCGTCACGCAATCCTATTGCAATAAACGTAATTCGTTGGATTGCGTTTATGAATATGCTCCAGATTTATACCAAGTGCAACGAAAAAATCAGCGTGGAACAGATCAATTTTTGAAATTCGATAAAAAGCATGTATAACTGTTGATGCGTGTAATAAAATCGAACAGTTTTTTATAATCTCGTCGATTTAGGCACGTGCACATAAACATGACAATAAAAAAAAAGAAAAAGCATGTACACGTAAAAAAAACTGATCCTCTCCATCAGAGCGTACAATATTACTTTAATAACGCAATTTAATGCCGTTCGATATTTTAGCGACGATTTTATCGATTGGAAAGAGGCAATTGTAAAATAGACGAAAATAATATTACGGGTAAGTAAGAGATCCTTAAAAATTGAAGATTTCGAATTATTGTGCAAGAAAGAGGAAAAGACAGATGGAGGCAGACAGTGATAAAAATAATATTGTGGAAAAATAAACGAAGCAAACAATGATAAAAATAACAAGCAATTCTCGTACAAATGAAGATGGAATTCGTTACTCGGGAAGAATGGGTCGATCGATTTTCCTATTTACGTACTGCTCGCCATGTTTTCTTCGTCTATGTGTATGCCCGCACACATTGTCGTAACTGTTTACGAGGAACGATTAATAATCATCTGCTGTATCTGCGTTGCGAGAACATCTCTTAAAAGACCCTCTTTTATCACTAGCGCAAGTAATAAAATTAATCAACGAAGTGTAAGTACAAGCCATTGATTAGTTTTATCTACATGAGATTAAGAATAAGTCGCTTTCGTAATTTTCCGTTACCTTCTCTCTGATTTTTTACAATGTATATGCCGCATAAGCCAATTTTATTATACATGCATTTTATGCTACATATTTTATTTACAATATTTTTGTTTACGATAAGATGTTACGTATTCAGTACATTGCTGTTATAAGAATATATATTTTCTTTATTTAGAAATAAAAATATTTATTAAAATCTGAATACACAGAGAATTAATATTTATTTAAAGAGATATAAAAACAGAAATAATAAGAATAATGTTGAGGACAAAGTCAGACTTTGAATCATAAAAAGCTTTGATTTTTTTATAGCACAAAAAGAGCACATTTACTATTCCATCTTACGCTGTATTTGCATATTTGTACGTTCTTGCGCATCTGACATCGCTTAACGCTACTTTACGGACAATAATTAATTCATCCATGACATGATGAAGTCATGAATCTTACAGCGGAGACAAACAGTCTACGAGCGCGAGACGAGAAGCAGCATGATCATATTGTCTTACATTAATTAGTATTATTCAATAAAAATGAAGTGTATTTTATATAATGCGTTTTTTCTACTTTTATATAATTTAGCGAAAGGAAGATATAAGAAAAAAACAGTTATTATAGTCACAAAAATTTATCACAATTATAATAGCTAGTCAAATAAATAAGCAATTAAAATGCGAAGGAGAAACATCTGCAAGAGTGTAATTATTATACGGGATGACATAACTCATTATGAGCATTTTAATTTTTACACTTGGTATACAAAAACATTATAGCTGCAAGACAAATAACATGATATACATATTTAAATTACACGTTGATTAATTAGCATTATTTGATAATTTCTATCCGCTAATGCAATCGATAATGCATCTCGCAGATGATATTTAATACGATGATAAAACGCTCAGGGATGCGAATGTGTCGTGAGCTTACGATATCGAAGCCGCATACATCCTCGCACGGTTCAAGCGTACATTTGACCCATGCGTTTGCACGGAAAACGCAGATGACAGCAATAAATCGATGTACCATGAAGATAATCACGGTGATCAATTTCCGGAATGAGCGTACCACGCTCGTATCTGCAAACGAAAGCTTCTCCGACCCGAGTACGTCAAGTAACATTTACGTCATTTACCGCGTATTTGCTGTGCTCCCGTTATCTCTAGTCTGTAAAAGTCTTTTATGATAATGATGTCTATAGAAGCCGATAGCTCCGGTTATCTAAAATAATTTCAACACGCTCTCGCGCATGGGATTGAGAATCCGTACGAGATTCGCTACGAAAATAACGGACAGTAATGTTTTTAGGGATGACAATTAAAATTTAATAAATAATAATTGTATTGATAATAAGATTGATAATAAAAATTGAATTCAGGAAAGATATCGATGATAAAGATGCGAGGCGAGTTTTTCTTTCTGAAGGATTAGGCTAGAAGAGGTTTAGCCCGAATTTATCATTCAACTGCTCTTTTTATGCTCTTGCGAATTACCACGCAGTCACCTAACGAATGGTTAGCATCAATTTCAAATCATCAATACACGAGCGGTAACATCCGGCCTTTTGCACGCGCGACAGGGAAAATAATTTCTTGCTTCAGGGAAGCGAGCGCAGTTTATCGCAGTTTATTTTCCACGAACTTTTCTACGCACCTGTCAGACATACTTCTTCGATCGAAAGCGGACGCCACTTGTTCGACTAATGGCTCATCAAAACGACGCAATACGAGACGGCTCACATTCCTGTACCGAAATACCAAAGCCAAACAGAGCAAAAGGCGAAATCTAGATGTACACGTGCTAACGTAAACATCTTTATCGACGTTTAAACAAATTACACCGAACGCGTTTCGCAAGTCGTAAATCAAGTCCTGAACCCTCCGTGCTCTCGCATTAACGATCGCAGCAAGCGAAATATTTTTCACGGACGAAGAAAGATACGCAAATTCGCAATAAGATTGCGCACCCTTCATTCAATTCGTAAGTTGAGCGGTCGACCTACTTAGCAACTTTTTATGATTCCTTTTTATAGATGAAAATGTCATTGTTTTTACGGTACTGATTCTTGATAATTATTGTCACCAACAATGAGATATTCGCGGTTTGTTATTCGTGATAATTAATAAACCCGATACTTTTGATGACTTGTCAACGAATCATTTCGTTTTATCAATATTATTAAACAGAACAGTTCGCGGGGAAAAACGGTCGCTGTAATACAATACATTTTTTGATAAAAATATCGAATGATAAACTATGAAAAAAGGCAACTTCATAATTGTATATATGTCAAATGCAGTCAAATAACAGAAACTAATAAACGAATAAAAGATATTCATCACATAAAACTATCTAAAGAAAATTTGTAAATTAGTAAAATACAAAGTATATTTGTGTTATACTATTATAATTTACGTTTAAATATTTAGATTTTTGATGTATGTACTATACTTTTTAATAAGAAAGAATAGTTTATTAACAATTTCATTATCTTGAATAGGGATTAACAAATTAAAGGCATTCTAGTGCACCCAAATTCATATCACTTATTTAAACAATGATATCACGATCTGCGCAGCGCAATAAGCAGTAAAATGCGATTCGCTTTTAAAGTGCAACTAGATACGTTTTATTATGCCGTTTCTTACATGCCACGTCAATTCATACTTCCCGCTTTCTCCTAATTTACATCCGGCATATGTAAATACAAGATAAACAAGGATGGACAGTACTCGCGAAGATATGCAAGGATGTTTTTCTGATCGCGCGATCGGTGCGATTTTCTGCGTATTACATAACTAATCGTTCCACACACACGACCAAAATTCAATACATTTGACGGGCAATATCAACATTTGCAACAAAGCCTCTTATGATACGTTAACATAAGATATTATTGTCATAAGACTTGTTACACGCTCCGTTTTGCATACGATGATGTCAGGAGCGGTATTTTTTTTAATACCAGTATATTCATAGGGACCGTTTATCGATATGACTAAGGTGCACGCGTTTACGCTGCCCGTAATACATACTGCACACGAGCGGAATGCATCGACGATGATCAGCTAATACAACAGCCGCGACGATCGCTCGTAATAATAAAAGCAGCTGACATTTGCATAAGAGCGAGGCATTGGTATGTGCAATATGCACCTGTGGCGTTTTTTTGATCGGCTCCTCAGCCGTATTCGTAATCGAATCGTAATCGAATGCAATCAGAGCCAATTGCATCCCACGCTCACGGCGGTTTTCATGCCCAAAGCGGTTTTCACGTCCGAATTGCTTCCATCTGCTGTACAAATATGTGGAACATTATACGAAACTATTTTTCAGTCACGAATCCATTTGGACGGGATCTGTTTCGTAAATATTTTTCTTTGATGAAAGCAATTATCGGCGAGATATCGCCAATTATGGAAAATTTATGGAAGCGTAAATAATTAATAATGAAAAGCTCTTCGCGAATAAATTTTTGGTGTGAATAAATCTTCAATTTATAGAATAAACTATATTTTAACGGAGCGTTAAAGGGGCAGCCATCGAAAATATCTCGCGTTAAAAAAAACAAGTTTCACATCGAAGAAATAAGTTCATATATAGAGCGCTACGGCGGTCGGCGCCAGGCGCCAAGTTTCTTGGCGAGACACCAATATTATGGATTTCGGCATATACATACCCCGAAATGTTTCTCAATCTTCCCTTTTGAGCTGATCAACGAATAGATCGATTGTTCAGCTTGTTTTTGGAAATTACCAGAAACGTCTCTGCAAAGCTCTCTACAAAACTCGAAATAATCGAAAACGACATGCATAAACAAGTCTTTCACCAGAACAGATTTATGAAAACATAATTCTAAAAATGAAACGAACGCGGAAAATTGATGAAGAATTATTTTATAACCTAATTATAATACATGCCTCTTTCTGCAATCTTTTATCTTTTATCTATTCCGCGCTAATTTTCATAAAAAATATTTATGAAAATAGAGAAGCGAACTTGTTCTTTCGAGCTTATTGAATAAACGGAAGATAGCGAAGATGTCGATAAGAAAAACGAATTGATTCGATCGATCATAACTTCCGAGTTAGAAAATTTGAAAGAAGAAGAGTTGCTGAAAATTAGATTTGTGACTTTTGCCGTTTGCAATTTTCGAAGAGGATTTTCGAAAAGTTGAGTTAAGGAAGAACTGCTAAACTGAAGTTCTTGATCAAAATTATATCTAGCCAAATTCGAAGTATATTTTATATATGAAGTGAGTTGAATGAGTAGTATGAAAAGTATGAATGTATGTTGCGAGTGGATTGCGCTGCGATTCTTAAAGTCAATAGTTTTCTACGCAATCTTGGAGACTTCTAATTAGATAATTTAGATAAATCACGTTTTATATAGAAAGCAAAAAAGCATTCAGACAAAAATATTCAAAACGCGGACGACATAGAAATTTCTGAGACAAATTTTCTTTATCTTTGTACCATTCACAATCGTTTTTACAACATTACTAAGAAGTGATAAAGTAACGTAATGTACCACGTGGAAAGAAATGTTATTGCCTAATAGAGCTGTCCTTCGCATTTTTTTATCTGTCATTTAACAAGTAAAGATGAAAAATTACACAATGTAGTATAATAACGCGACAAGGCGAATGATAAGCGAGTCAGAAACGATTAGTATTCAACGTTGCGCATGTCGACAATTATTTTTGACATTTCTTGACTTTCAAATAAAAATAATAATGAAATTTCAATAAAATTTATTTACACTCATAATACACATTGCGTTATTTTGTGAGAAAATCATCGGAGAAATTATATCCGCCTAAAACAGGACATTGAAAATGTAAAAAAAAGTGCAAAATATATTTTCTATTTTAATAGTGTTTTTACACAAAATCTGTTAATATTGCTTATGTGAAATTTCTGATTTGCGTTATTTTCGTGATAAAATCACCAAAAAAATATATACGCGAACACGAAGGAAAGTTTCGTCTTTTTCCTTATTGATACTCGGAAGTAATCCATTAGAAATTTTTCATAAAATCGCTATATCACGATGATTATAAATGTTTAATAAGCAAAACTAGAAGTTTTACTAAAAAGAGATAGACTAAAGCATGCGTGCCTCTATAAAAAGTATAGGTTTAACAAGAAATTTAAAAATCTTGAATTTGCTTTAACCCATCGCGCATCATAATCTGAACAATTAATTTTCAATCTTTTACCGTAAATTTTGTGAAACTGCCTTACACACAGAAAAAAATAATGTTGTAACAACAGCATTAAGTCTAATTGAAAATAATCTTGTTAATTCAATAACAATTTTAATCAAATAAAATCATACGTATTTGTTTCATTAACCCTCCGACTGAATACGTTTTTTCGACACCTTTCCACTGAATACGTGGACTTTATGCGTCCGACGCTATTTT
>NJRP01000028.1:772599-801039 GCA_003063835.1 Aphaenogaster floridana
AAAAAAATGTGTTTTACTTGTTTTTTCACCAAACTTATCAAACTACTCTCGTATCTTGCCATATATTTCATTGCGAATAAAGATTATGTAAATTGTTTTACTTTGTGTCTTGTTTAGATTATGTTGTATGAAATTGCATTCAAAAAATTAGAAAAGTAAAAACACATTTCCATCAAGTATTGTATGATATAATATCTTGCGTTAAAACTTATTCTTTCTCGTTTCAATGAAAAAAAATTTTCAATAAAAGAAGATTTTAATGAAACGGATTTCAGAAAACTATAGAAAACTATACATACGTCTATAGAAAACTTTACATTTGTTCCGAGTGAGAATTCCACATTCAGTATACTAGATTATTATCCGTGATAATAACCGCGATCATGTACGATTAATGTGGTTTCAATATTTTTTCAGCGCTGGAAAGAACGTGCCCGACGATGAGTTTGATAGAGCAAATAGAGGAAAAAATGATGTGTTCCTTTACAAGCATGGTAAAATCTATAATGGAATCGAAGTGTATGTATGTTACTAACATGCTATCTTACATGACATCCATGTCCCTCTGCAATGGAGACTCGAAAGTAATGGAAAGTCTCAAGAGTTATGTCTGCTGCATAAAGAAACATGCATGGAGTATGATGGAGTGTGTTGTCAAATTATCAGTGAGAATGATGAGTTTGGGAGTGAATATGTGTAAGAATCATTGTAGTAGTAAAGTACTTGGACACCTAGGTACTATGGTACAAGGTCACAATTGCCCTATATGTAGTCTACTTGGCAAGCTTTTAAGCAGTCACAGTGTAGGCTATGCAGGCGGTACAGGCGGTGGTACAGTCGGTGGTGCAGGCGGTTCAGGCTGTGCAGGCGGTACAGGCGGTAGTACAGTCCACGGCGGTACAGGCTGTACAGGCGGTGGTTTTCTCAATCATTTTGGTATCGGATATTAATAGGCGGTATGATGCAGGGCTAGATCACTCTTATCGGTCTTTTGCTGACCGTGTTTGCAGCGCTGTCTATCTTTTACCACAGGGGAGACCGATGAACTAAAAATGTAAATATGTACATATATGTACATATTACTATATGTTAATATAGTGTATATATATATATGCATATACGCAAGTGTGTGTGTATTTTGAATCGGACGAGTCAGGCGCTATATTGGTTTTTAGTTTCTTGTAGGCCCTGTGGTAAAGTAGGCGGCACTGCGAATATGAGAAATACAAACTACACTGAATTAATCAGCCCTGGTATGATGTAAGTCTAAGCCCTAAAATTATTCGAACTCGGCGAAACATAAAATGGCAAAGATTCTCTAAATGCGACGCGTACGTAAGTGCTAATAACAACAAAATTCATTATGTCGACGAATGAATATGTTTTCTATTATGCACTTTGATGTATTCGTTTTAAGTTAATTTAACATAAAAATTTATCTAAATCGATTATAAATTTATTATAAATTGTAACAAAAATATATAATTTGTGAAATATAAATATATATATGTACGAACAATATGCAAAATATACACATAGCAAAATGTATTTCTTGGAGTATTGTATTTTGAATAATGCGGATGTGACGAATGTATATAATTCAAAGAGATTATACATTCGTTATACATATCACAAGCGATTATAAATATTATTATAAGTAGAATAACGATAAATTATTTGGAATCAATTATACGAGATCTCGGTAGTAGCGGCGGAAATTTTTGGTCAGACAGTCGTCTGACTGTGTTCAGGTAGATATATTTCTATGGTCAGACACAAGGGATAAACAATCTGGGTAAATTATATTCGACAACAACTGCCTAAATTGATTAATTAAAAATCTTCTTACTATGTTAGCGACCATGGGTTTTAATTAATTTAACGAGTAGAATTTTAATAATTTTTTATGCTAACAAGCATCTATAAGATCTTCCCTTCCCCGAAAACTGTAAAGAAATTATTGCGAAAAATATTATCTCAGCCAAGATTTGAACCTGGACCTCCCTACAATCCGTGAGGGTGTCGTAGCCAGTTGGCTGAGGTAATATTTTTCGCAATAATTTCTTTACAGTTTTCGGGGAAGGAAAGATTTTATAGATGCTTGTTAGCATCAAAAATTATTAAAATTCTACTCGTTAAATGAACCAAAACCCATGGTCTATGGCTAACGTAGTAAGCAGATTTTTAATTAATCAATTTAGCCAGTTGTTGTCGAATATAATTTATCTAGATTGGTTATTTATTTACTGGCGTAAGAGAAGACGTTATCTGTAACAAGGGATAAGCTTCTGCGGTGAGATAGCAAAAGTTCCTTTCCTTATCGAAGGATTTACAAATATGACGCAAAATAAGGTTACATGAACGTAATTACGTCATATGAATGTATTATTCAGCAGAAGTATCATTCAAGAAAGTCAAATTTAGCTCAGTACATTAGATGATCGTTCAAATATCGCTAATTACCATTGAAAATTACTAGTTTTTTCTACCATAGGACGCGCATTTCATCTAATTACGTTCGCATTTTATCCAACATTCATTCGCTATTACAGATCATAATTGAACCATTTGATAAAAGTGCTCCAATTAGCTACGTTTATTGCATCATCTACTCGTTATTTTACATTGTACATTATCGTTTGCTTTTTAATGATCGTGAACGTATACGAACGCACTTGCGTTTTTATTTGTACAAATGTATATTTACTCAAGCGAAATAACGTAATTTCTTGATTCTCTCTCATCCCGATTCACACTACATCATCTACAATTTATTTATCATCGTAGTTTGCAGCTGTCGTTACAATCTACCCAGAAGTAGCATTTGGCAAGTTGATAGTTACAACGAAAACGCGCACAATCGTATGCATATGACACAAACAATACGCGATTGTTTCCTAGGTAAAGTAAAGTAGATGTCGTAAATGCAATAATATCAAAATACATATACGTACAGAAACGAGAGCTACGTGTCTATTGGCATGATATCGACTTAGCGGAAACGTCAGTCAGACCGAAACACATCGCAGCGATAATATCTCAATCCCGTGTTTGCGAGAAACTGCATCCCTAACGCGTTTGAAGAGCCTAGTTCGATTTTACACGCATGTTACGAGATTGGTATCAGATTACAGAATTAATACAGCAACTCTTTAAATTCCACGTTATTGAACAATCAAGCTTCGCAGGCTAAAAGAATATCTTCGGTTGGACTGTCAACAAGCGCATCCCAAGACTATCGCGGACGCGAAGCAAGGCTGAGAAAAATTGATAGGCTCAATTAGGGTATCTACCGATCGGGAATATCGTCACGCGAGTGGATCATTAAGATCCCGACAGATCATCGCGCAGCATCGCCGCGCCTTGCGAAAATATTTTCGTGGGATCGGCAATTTATTTACGTCGGACAATCACGCGCGGCACGCATGATACACGACGCTCAGCGATACGGCGCACGGAGGTCCCTTGAACCTGCGGGGAAAAGGTTAAACGGCCGGGCGCGATAGCGTCTCGATTATTGGATCCTCCTCTCGGAGTGATCGACGCTGTTAACGCCGCGTTTTCTTTGGACCCGCATCCGTGATCGCGGTCCGCAAAACGGCCCGCGAATCCGTCGTCCGCATGTTAACAGTCGGAATAGCGCGTAGCGCGTGATTGCCGAGCAATTCATTGTTACATTTTCCTATTTGCAATTCCGCCATTTAACTTGCGCGGTGTTTGTCGCCGAAACGAAAGTATTTCCGAAGCTTTCAATTTTCGATGTTTCAAGCGTTTTCGCGGCGAATATATACATGTATAGTACAGTATTGTGCTAATAATCTGACTATGCACAATTCCGCTTAGGTCTCGACTTAAACAAGTCAATACTAGTTCTTTCCAGCGTGGAACTCTTCGCACGCCGCGTCCAAGCGATAAACGACGAAAATAAAACGAGCGAGGCAGACTTTTTACGCAATGGACCGTGGACGGCGATAATTGGTTCGAATCGTTGTGAAAAGTTTCACGGGCGGGATTGAGTGCGAATAGCGCGAGTAAATGTTTGGCGCGATCATTTCGAAAATGAGAAAGGTAGATTAATACTGGGTTACAGACGGGCGATGACGATGGAAAATTTCCCAGTTTGCTTTACCGTTCATATAGCAAGGCATTCGTGGCGGTCATGGCATAGCGGCATTTTAATAACGGAGGTACCGTGATAATGTATTAAAGATAGTTCCGTCGCAGCAAATTCATTGTAGAGTTATAAAATAAAATAGTAAAAGTAAATTCTTTTAAGCTTAAATATAATAACTTATAAAATCGGAAGCTATACATTCTTTTAACATACTAAATAAATTATTAAATAAAAAATAAAATTATTAAATTATTAAATAACAAGTGAGGTATGCGGATAGGTAAATAAATAAAAATCAATGATTAGAAATAAATGCTTGAAGATTTTTGACTTTTATTATATCAAGAGATCGACGGAGGACATCTTATAATATTTATAACTTTTGTAAAGTATAGTAAATTCAACGTTTTGAACTTACATATGTTCATTGAACCACGTTCAATTATATACATTCCATGTTGATTCCTTTATTAGCATATATTTGTTACGACATGTTATCATATGATAACCACATGTATAACCACATGTATAACCACATGTATAACCACATGTATAACCGATCGGCTTATTCGCACCGAGTCTAACGATGAGATCACAAGTCCTCGTTGTCGATGCAGGTCAATTAATTGAAAGTATCGATTTTCTTTGAGGAACAACGATGCTCGCAAGGGCACCCTTTCCAAGGGAATTAGCTCTTGGTAAATCGACTTTTTTTTCTCGTGAAATCTTACTGCGTCCGATAAGTTCGATTAGAGTGGCGTGAAAAATGTACATTTGCATACAATATTACCATAATTATCTTCTCTTTTTTCGAAAGAAGGCCAGCAATTTCGGAATCTTCGGATTAAGCTACGGCATGGGATAAAACTTATTTTTATGTGTTGACCTTTCCGCGCAATTACCATCAAACTGGAGTAAACTTTACGAGCGCCATTCTAAAGGGTACGTCGTTACGATCATACGCGTCGCGGTAAATGCAAATCACGGAAATTTCACAGAGTCGCTGAGCTTCGAGCATGGTGAAATAGTATATGAAAATGCAGATACGCGGAATCCCCGCGAAATCACTATTTTCTGGTTGGTCGGCGGGTACTTCCTCGCGGATTTCGGAGCTGCATGTGTGCCAAGTGTGAAAACAAACCGTAAACGTATTCCACGCCAGACGCATAAATAAGTCGACATAAATCTGCCGAAGAGAATGTATTTCAGCACGGTGCATGAGTGCTGCTTTGGAACTCTTAAGTAAATCGTTGCTCCGATCGATTTACTTAAGAGCTTCAAAGCAGCACGATTCTCGCAAGCGGTATCGATTGGGAAATCCCGTCTAACGAAACTGCACGAGTTTCGGAGATTTTATTTTCATAAGTATAATATTGAACGAACTTGGGGGAGGGGTAAACGGTTTTAACAAAGGATGCGGGAAAGATTCTACTTTTCATCGTCGCGTCATATTAGATTTCACGGTATTAAGAATGACAAGATAATAAAATTCTCAAGTATGGATTTTTCATCATTACGCCATGATATTAATAACAATAAGGGATGTCGTTTGATTTTTAAAATATAGTTACAATATTCGTGCCAGGATTACGCACAATGGAATGAATTCCGGCTGGAGTGATTCTATCCAGCGCCAGCCTCACGGAATCGATGGATTTACACACGAGCGCTTTGCGCGGCGCCACTCCCGTCGATCCGGACGAGAAATCGGCCTCCATGTGTAATCAAAGCGCAGCCTCAATGATTCGGTCACGTGCGCCACGCTTTCCGATATAAACGAAATCCCGGACGCTTTAATTTATCGCGTCCGCTTTCATGATGAAACAGACGATTTTGGACGAAATTCTAATAAATACGAAAAATTCCGCCCCGGGTAACAATCCCGTCCGTTATTAGTGATTCACAGGTCCTTGCCTTTAATCGGAAAAAAAGAATAAGAACAACGATTCCTCTACGTCACGTAGCCGGGTCAAGGTATAGTGCGTTTGTGAGACGAGAAACGTGACCTAGCGGATTTAATGAAACAAATGGAAAATATGAAAGAAGACATATAAGAAGAGATAGGATATTATTCGCCAGTAAATATCAAACCACAGAAGAGATTTTTGTTTCGACTCAACTGGCCATATATGGTACAAGAAGCTCAAAAATAAATGTGTCAATTTGAAAAAGAAACTCAAGTTATTTCCCGATCAAAATAAAAAAATTATGAATTATTATTCGTTTAGGAATATAATTTTTCACATTTTGAAATATAATGAGTTTTTCAGAATATCAGAAAAATCCATAAAAGTAAAACTATTACAAGTAAAAAATAAATAGCGCAGCTAAAAGTAGATAGTAAGCTAAAAGCTTACTTTTAGTTAACTAAAAATAGCTAAAGGTAATATTTTTTGCATGAAAGATTAATTATTCCTTCATGTCAACAGTAGCATTCAGCCATTTTCTATTGAATTATTCCTATTAATTTTTTATTTCAATTTACATAATAATTTTAAACTTTTATCAAAACTTACTTTTCTGCAAATGTTGTACAGCATTTTCGAGTCTAGCATATTTTCATTATAAATGTTATATGTAATAACTGCGAAACCGTGATTAGACGATATGATATACTTCATAAAAGCAAATTGTAAATGAATCTCGTTAAAATCGAATGTCAAAAAACCGAGACATGTTACGGAAATTTACAATATTCACAATATTCCTATATGTTTTTAAAAATCATCAACTGATAAGTTGTTAGAATGAGTCACAATAATGAGTGGAATAATTATATACTACGATACTATCATTTAAAATACTGTCGTTTAAATTAGAATTGACAAGGTTAATGAAAATATCGCTGTAAATAAGTTAAACGTGCTAAGGACTCTATTACGTTAGAACTGAAGCTTTCTATCTCATATGCAAATGACATTTTGTTAAAACTAATTATTCAAAATACTTTTTTAATAATTGTTCTTGTGTAATTTACTAAATAAATATAACATAATTTTTCCGTAAGGATGAAATAATAAAGATATAAAGTTATAGATACGAGGCTCAATAAATAAATCAGTGCCATAGTTTAATTTTTCCAACAAAAGTTGAAAGCAGCATGATGAATTGACACAATTTTCAGCCATGGAAGCAATTCAACGCCGCACAATGGGCGAAATTTGAAAAAAAGGGAATAAATTACTAGTATATTATATATATATATAAAACAATGAAATATGTATAACTGATAAAATGTATAATAATAAAAATAATTGATTAATGAATTTTTTGAGGTCATAACATTTAAATTAATACGAAATTTATTTACGCGACAATAATACATAAATATCAAAGATTTTATGATTTTAGCCAAAAGCACTTATTTCCCCTTTTTTTAAATTTTGCCCACTGTGCGCCGTGAGGAAACAAAGAAAAAAATCTCGTTAAAAAACAATTTTAAAAATCATTCTCTTCGTTATTACTTGTCAATAGCATGTCAAAGTTTCTGCCAAAAACATTTTAATTCAACGTATATTAAAAATTGTTTCTCTTGTTAAAATAATGACGCACACAATTAATAATTGACATAAAAGAAGACATTTGTCTTTTTTAGTTTAGTTAATTTTTAAACATTTATTTTTTAAAAGAACAATTTATTTCAATTCTGAATAATAAGTTATAAAGAACTGCTAGCTTTCTTTATCTCACTCCGGAAAGGATTGCCTTAATTTATCAGCGTCTGGACTTTCCTTTTCGCTAAACTGATATACATGTCATTTTGCTTTCAGAGCACATTTACGTAGACGTCACTTCGACAAACAAGGAGCATCAGGTTCTTATATGAGTCATATGTGCTCAGAACAAATGGATGACGTTTCTTTTGTGAGCGAGAAGAAAGTATATAGAGCTGACGCAATATCAAGACATCATGCACATTAGTTTTGGACTATGGACGTAATAGTCAGGATCCATATAGCGACTGAAAAGGTACGCATTTCGCCGTACCGCTTGCGTTTATGCAAATGAATAATTTATAAGATGAGAATAAACATGAGATATTTGGGTCGCGATATAGGAGAAGAAAGGCCGCGATAATGAGCGAAACATGGAAAGGAGAAGGTGCACTTTGTAGTATTTTATATTTCCACGCATATAAAAAGCGAGCTTTTAATTACATTTACTAAAAAATTTACTAAAGAATATGCTTTTATACAAGCGATTCTAATAAATTATCTGAAAAAGTAATAATAAAGGATGCTTGGTAATAATAGGGATGAACGATATATACAGGGTGGTTCCGGACATTTGTGACAAACTTAAAGGGGTGCTAGATCTCGGTAAATTGAACAATTTTTGTTAAGTAATCCGTGTCCGGCCATGCCTCCTTAAGGCGCTAAGCGTCGTTTTTAGCCTTGTTGAACGCTGTTTGATTTCTGTATAGTTAGATTAGAATAAAAAAATTATACGTTTTTAAATTTTATTTTGTGTATTTTATAACAACAAATGTTCAAAATTGCGACCTGCAACCTCAATACAAGCATTGCATCTACGGTGCATTAACTGATGCACCCTCTGGAAAATTTCAGGAGTATTGCGAATCACATCACATTCGTTCGTTATCCTGCGGATGAGCTCATTTTGGGTATCGACAGAGGTCGTGTACATCAAACTTTTGACATGCCCCCATAAGAAAAAATCAAGGCACGTCAAGTCAAGAAATACACAACCGTCAACAATGTTCAAGAGAGCCCAGCGCCTTAAGGAAGCGTCGCCGGACACGGGTTACTTAACAAAAATTGTTCAATTTACCGAGATCTAACACCCCTTTAAGTTTGTCAAAAATGTCCAGAACCACCCTGTATAGAGACGAAACAGAAAAATCATAATTATTTTCTGTAAATACATAGAAAAATGCGCCATTATTTTATATTATTTTGCTAAAAAGTATAATCATTTATAATATTCATATATTGTTAATGATTTTTGGTTTGGTTCTTGATTCTAACTTAACCCTAGCACACCACACCTATTTTTGTGTGCCACACATGGTCTGTCGGACCAACGATTTTTATTGCTCTATAACTTTTCAAAAAATGCATCTATTGAGGTTTAATTATAGTGAAATCGAAACGCCAGACTCCGACTAACATGAAGAAGCAATCGTCAAACCCAAAAAGTTATTTGTTCAAAAGTTATAACATTTATAAACAAACGTGTCAGTCCACCAAAACTGTCGGTCCACCAGACCGCGATATGGTTTACTAGGATTAAAAGTACCACAAGTAGTTTTCAATGAGTTTAGAGAGCCTACGAAGCTCGTTGCATATTAACACTTTATCGGGTAAATAGCGGGAACTGCAAACAGCGACAGAAAATTCGCTAATTTCACGACGGCGATTAAAGAACCGCGAGAGAGTTCAAACATGAAAAATCTTTAATAACTTATCCATCACCGAGAATAATGGCACCTTCGCAGGAAAATGAGATTTTCGTTTATGTCAGCTCTTTCAATTACGCATGTTACGTTAAGTTAATATTACGTTCGTCTTTATAAAGAGTACAAAGAAGTACTAAAGCTTTTTTGCGAACGAATCATCTCAGAAATTGGCGGTAGATTTTATAACGAATAGATAAAGTGTTTACGCAGCTCTTTACATTTTAACCTTTCGAATTTCTTATATTTCTATTCCAATTTTCTAATAAACGTTCTAAAAGGAATTCGGGTTAATTGAATACCTACACGAGGTTACACGTGGCGTTTCCGGGTCAATCAAAAAGTAAAAATAACGTGTAAAAAAAATATCGATTTAATGCTGGTGGAAAAAAAGCAGAACTGCGCGACCAAAAAGTGCAAAAAGCAAACAACATTTTTACCAGAGTAAACCGAGTGAATCTGGAAAATTGCGGAAAATTGCGACATCACATTTGCTCCAAATTTTAATAACTTACATATTTTCATCTACCTAACTACTTTCAAAGAAGTTTAATTACGCGTTGGATGTTGGCTAAAGCTAAAGCTGCTTAACAAGGAATCTCAAAAAGATTTTTCCAGAGTGTTCGCATAAAATAGCTCAGAGCAACATTCTTTACGCTCTCATCGCTAAATCCTTGCGCGTGACATAAAGGAATAAGACCCAACTAAAGTACGTCAAACCTCGCAATAAATATTCCGAGTGCATAAAAGAATATTCATATTCACGCGAGAATGTCTTCCAGTCTGCGTGAGATAAATGAGAAAAGTTTTGCGCGAAATTTCATTTTATCGGGAAATTTTTCGAAGCCTTGAAAGCTTTCTCAATAAAGCGCGGGCTTGAAAGAAAGGAAAATGAAAGAAATAATCCTCCCTTTCGCTAATTTTCACGGTTAAACTTCCAATTCCTCGCGCATCCCGTTGTACTTATATCAATTTAGTCGCTAATATAAAATCGCGATTTTCTTCGCTGTCATTGCAGCTCAAAGAGGAAAATAAATTGGTCGCACTCGCACTCAAATAATCCTATTTTCGCGCCGACTTTACCAACGCGGTCATGGAAATTGGAAATTCTCGCAACCGGAACGCAAACGATTAACGATCAGCGCGGAAATTGCACAGCTAGGATGTCGAACACGTCATCGAGCAACGATTGTTTCTGTCCGCGTATGATAAGTGCCTATTATCCGCCAGCAAATAAATACGGCCGCATTTAATGCAAAAGCGGATTCTTTGATATTGCATAATCGCGAATTTATTCTTAATTAATATTTGAACTTCAAATTCTCTCGAGGAATGTATGAGGTAATCTCTTTATGATCTAACAATAAGTAAAGATTTGGCTTCTGTCTTAGCGACTAACAATAAGTAATTCTCACATAAAGCTGCTCATACAACCGAATAATTCTATATTATCAATTTTGCGCGAGTTCGCAAATAGAATAAAATTTTATTCTATTTCTTTCATAAGATGGAACGGAATTAAAGATTAGAAATCAAATCGGTAATGGTTATGACGCTGAATTTATTTATAATTATCAATATTTCTTTATATAGCGAGTTAACGTTATCAAAAGAAATTTTTTTGCGTTATTAATTATCATTATATAATATTAAATAATTTAATGTAAAATGCACCATCATGACGCATTTTTACATTAAATCACGAGATATATGATAATTAAATCTAAAAATAATTATACAAAATTGAAAAAATGTATGAAGACGTTTTGATCATACATGTATAGAAAAAACATATTTAGAATTACGTTATTTAAATAAACAGGATAAAGTAACAAAGTTCTTACAATTTTTGGCTTCGTACCAAATACAGTTTTCCTCTTTCAGTCATATTATGTGACTGTCGAAGGAAATTTATTTAAGAATACAAAGAATTTATTCAAAGAATATTGTAACCTTTCCGATATTCCGGAATCGCATTCGCATGACTTCTTCTGCTTAAAATCATTTGAATAACGCATACCTAAAGCCTGACGGATTCCTCGCGAGACATCTTGTATATGGGTGGGCTATGACGCGAGACAGAACCTCTTTGAGATTTGCAAGATATACGAGAAATCGAGCGTTAAGAGAACACATTGCGAAAGAGTATAGAAAGGGAAGAAATATAAGCGGATAAGGTCGTACCTTCAGGGATGCCATGTCCGACACAGATCGATGAGTCTGAATGGTCTCCAACTGGTCTAAGCACCAGTCTAGTTCCTCTATCGTTTCTACAGCCAGCTTCATGAAGGGCTCCTCTGAAAAATCCAAAGAAGTAAATTTAATATTGTCAAAGTGTTCGCATTCACTTTCTCTTTTTCTTTCCCTAACAAGCAATAAGTCAACGTTAAAAGATTTTATCTACCGAGAAGACTTCAATTCGAATTTGATTGAGATTAAAGAAGCGCTTCGGAATCTTGAATCTATTTTCGTATTTTCAAAGCTAAATGCAATTCCTTTAAAAATGCACGAGATATTTTAAGTGCCTTATGCGGAATGAAAAGCACTTCCGAAAATAAATAGTATTTTTGAAATAAAAAGAAAATAAGAATTCCGCAAAGTGATAGCTGCGAACATACATTCGGCAATCATAATAATGGATGTATTCTTTAAGAGAAGGCATACTAGTAGAATTGATTAAAAGCTTTACAATTTTCTTCAATAAACCGTAATACATGGAACGAATAGACGTGACCCAGAAACAAGGCATATAAAATTCTTCTTGAGAAAGGTCGATATAAGCTTCGAGAAAATTAGAGGAGTTAAAGTTACTTGATATAATATTAATGAAGAGACAAAATAAAATTTTCTATTATTCTGGGAAAAAATGAAAGGCTGAACTTGCTGAAAGGCAAGTTTCGGTTATACGATAAAAATCCTGGAGAGGAGTCAAGTAAAATCAATGTTTAATGAATGTATAAAAGGATCACGTGGCATCGCTTTAATAACAATAATGAAGATAAAAAACAAATAGAAATTATCAGAACAATTATTCAGTTGTTGATATAATAATATATTAAAAATCATTAAATCCTATTTAGAGAGAGCTAACGAAATTTTCCGCGTAACAGTGAATCGGAAAAAAGTAATTAATTGTTGCGCTTCAGTATGTTAAATCACGTTAAATGAAGATTAAATCTCCAAAGATTTGAAATAAAGTGCTAACATTCTGTGCAAATGTGCAAATGAAAAGGTCCATTCGGACGCGGAAATAATGGGAAACGCGAAGTGAATTGCAATATTGTATTATCTTTTACCTCCTGGCGCCAAAATCCGTGGCTGTGGCGTACTACTGCCCTGTTGGCCACTACTCCTTCGTGATCTGCAAGAGAACAAGAGGTGAATCGATTAAAACTCAAGCCAGCTTCGCGTATCGTAATAATATTACGACGAATATTATTCTACTTACTTGTTCGTCGGTACATTCGTGAGCGACAGGAAATTATTCCTGACCGAGCGCAGAGAAGCAAGAATCTGTGCGAAGGGTGTAACGATGAGGTCCTCGCCATGGCTGCAATTGAAAGAAAAGGCACAGTTCATCATCGACGTCTGACTGTCCCGCTCGTGTATCAGGAGGGTCAGGTTTTAACAGCCTTGCTACGAATCATTTGCCAAAAAGTCAGCGTCTACTTCGCTTTGCGTAAGTTACATGCAGGCAAGTGACAGGCTTGGTAACGCTACAACACGTGATTCTCATTCTGTCTTCACGTTCATACACACGTATACATTAAATATATACAACGTGCATACATTAATGCGCATTTCGTCAGGTCTCACGCAAAAATCGTCAGATCGCGGATCAAAGAGAAAAAAAGGGAGATCAGAGCGTGCTCTGCGAAGTGCGCGGTTTCACGCGTATAAAGCTCTAATTCAATAAACCCGCATTCTTTTTGCAACGAAAAGTAACACGCCGCTTCGCGTAGGATTGCGCCGTAGTTTGTGACCCTCAAATAAACTGTACTTTTTGGTACTCTGAAGATAAAAGAAGCGAATTGCGCGACGAAATACGCGGAAATGTATCTCTATTTGTTGAGAGACATTGCGGGGCTTCCCGCACGCGTTCGAAAGCTCGATATTGTAAACGGATTCCGAGTCACCCTGATGGTATGCGAAACAAATATCCGATTGGCGACTGACGAAAGATTGCGTTGAAGCTCCGAGACGTTCGTCGGAGGAGCAGCGATATATTCCTATTCCCCGCGCCCTCAATTCCATTTCACTCGTGCGATCAGCAGCCTCTCTTATTTATTATATCCACGCAATTTCAGGCGAATATCCAGTTTTAGCTAAATTGGATCCCACAACGAATACCATGTGTCACGTCGACTTATCGCGCGCATCGGATTTTATCCTTTCCCGCTCTCATGAGAGCGTATACATCCGGAATATATCCGGACCGCTTCTCTCTCTGGTCGCTTTGTTCCGAGCAATGTATTTTCGATTCCTCCGTATATTTAACGGTCACGCTCGTTACCTTAAACGCCCTATTTTTTTTGCGTCGCCGTAACAGTTGATAGCGCGCGTGTGCGTTAATACGATCGCTTAGTGTATTCCAAATATAACTCGGGAGACACAAAGCGTATCGCGAGCGATTACTTATTTTACACTATTAACGATATTTTGCGGGTAAACGTGGATAAACGTGTATACATAATAAGCGAGATTACAGAGGATTTTGCGTCGGACGGGTCTTAAGCCCACATCCTCCTGTGTGTAGACGGATAATTAACAGTATCTCTCGGTACAATAATAGACAAATATCTACGACAATAGCTCATTACATATATAGCTCATATACGTGTACGTGGAACAACGCACAAACTCTCTCAACAGATTATATCTTCTTTCAATCTCTCATCGATAAAAACGAAGCAAGCTGGGGGCTTCAAAATGCCCAAGTAGCAGCGTTTCATCTGTTACAATTAATTTCACTTTTCGCTGAAAAGCACCTTTCGAAAAACTGTTGCATGTGTCGTGATCGATCATTACTTGGAAAAAGAGCCGAGAGTGATATCGCTCCAGATTCAGTTCACGTACTTCTTTTTCATTTCTGTAACGGTGTTTCTCGCATATATTGCGCCCTGGCAAAGAAAATATATTTCCTGATAAAACTGTACATAACGTATACGTATACCGAGAGAAATTCGCGTGCGGTATAATCAGCAATCATTATTCATCCCTTGCTTTTCTCTCAACTCCCGCGAGAGAAAATAACGTTTCTCCCTCGGGAACAATATCATGGGAGCTGAATAATTTTGGCAGTTACCCGTTCCACCTTCCAGCGGAATTACCGCAAACGACTGTTGATGCAATGAGAATCTTCAAGGATAATATAAACACCGTCATCAAATAATTACTAATCAACTTCGTTTGTTCGATAATATTAGAAACAGTGAGTAAATTACACTGCTAAAATAAAAAAGATAATAACGCGAACATCTTAACGTTATACTGTAGCTTGGAATTGTTTTTAATTTATTTATATTATAATGAAATAATTATATATAAAAATGGATATTGCAATATCGCTTGAACTTTATTATTATCGCATTCTGGCAGTTCGTCAAAAGATCGCACGTGTATATGTACATACGTAATTAACCTAATATAATTATCATAATCACGTAATTATAATAAACTTATAATTTTAAATACTTTTGAATATAATATATATATATATATATCTCAATTTAAAATTTAAATTATAATTGGATAATCGTTTAAGAGTTGACATTACGTACTTTTTGTTGCATTTTATTAATATTGTATTTCTTTAATTAATCAAGAGATTCGGTAGGTATATACACCCGTATCAAAAGGTAAATAAATCAATTATGATATAATTACAAGTCATAAGTTACTTCTAAAGTTATTTCTAAATATAATATTCTAACGCGGATATATAATTTCTTGTTTTTAGATATCATGTTAGTTGCAATATGCGGATAAGGATCTCGATCTGAAATTAAACGTCGTAAATGGCAGTTAAAAAGATCACGCAAATACGTAAAAGTCAATACTTAATACAAGCAATAATTAGCGATATATATCTTACTCTGCCCCGATGATAATAAAGACATTAATACGCTGATTAAATTGAGATATGCACGGAATGCGCTAAAGGATAAGATCGTATAAGCGAGTAATCCTAATTAATTGCGTATATCAAACGAGATACATAGTAACAGACAGTCAAAGGAAGCGAAAATAGGCAAGGAGAAATGCATCAACAAGATGCGTATATTTAAATAAATTAAATTTAGACGTATAATGTGTGGATTTATTATATTACCGCCATGCAAAATTTAGAAGATAATTTATTCGCGCAGAATATTCTTTTTAAAAAAACTTCGCATAATTTATATGAGATGTTTAAATATATGATAAAAGATACCTCTACGATAAATATCTCGCAATTTTTTAGGATTACAATATTATAAATTAATACGTTGTGCGTCAAAGATTATAAAATGTATTTTAATTAGAATCACTTCGTGTGGAATTACGTAGGCGGATGTGTAATAGTATAAATATATATACATATATGAATATTATAGAGCCGAGCTCTATTCTATGAATTTCACAGAAAGGTCATAAGTTACGGGAAATGCCGATGGTCTTTTCTACTACGTAGGCACTACCATTAATTATCTAACAAATAATTTTATATCAATCACATGCACGCCTATCACGTTCGTCAAAGGATAATAAATAAAAAATGTCAATTTTCCATGCCATTTAAATTGGCAATTTAAATAAATCTACTTATCACATAAATTTACAGTAAAAATCATACAAAATAATTTCGTTAAAATTTTTGCTATCCTCTATGCGTCTCCAGAAATAAAAATAAACATAAGTACAAATCTTTCTTTCGTAGCGAAAATAAGTTTTCGTTGCGGTGATTTAATTGTATTTCGCTGACTATGAGGAAAATATTGGGTGGACAAAGAGAAGAAAAACACTTTATCCCCTCTCGCGCGATGATAGAATATTGCGATATGAAATGAGTCTTACGTCAGTTCTTTGTAAGAATAGCAAAAACGCAGCACTCTACATAGAGATACGTTTTACCAAGAAGTACGTTATCGCTGTAATATCTGTATTGCGCGGGGGAGGTTCGTAGATTATAGAAGAATTCCATCTCGTCGTGTACATGCCATCGTATATGCGCGCCAACATTGTCGCAGCTTAACTCATTCTATTTCGGTCTAGGGAGGAAAAGAGGCACACGAGACGTGATACAAGCGACGGGCTTTCCAAAATATATTTTACACCGACGCGTTTTCTTCCGCCGCCGTTTCCAAGAGAAGCGTACGATCGCGCGGCGTATACGGTCTGAACGATAATATCATGAAGAATGATTTAGGAACAAGATTAAATTTCATATATCTGTCGTGCGTCACCGGTCTACATTGTGATATAAGAATGCTTTTATAAGGTTGACATTGTAAGCCCGTAAAATAAATAAGCCCGACCTGCCCGAGTAAACTCTTAGCAGTGCTACTGGCAAAGAGCCGTCCCGATGTATCTTAAAAACGCTCGTCGTAATTCTCTTTAAACATCGAAGGATAAACACGCTCGGGTGCCCCGATATGTGTCACGAATGGAGTCATCGAAAGAACTGGCGAGCGCAAAAATATACGAGAACGACGTTCCACGAATTCCTGGGCAAACGGGCGACTTTTCATCTCGTCGCGGGTCAAACACGAGCGGCAATAAATTCCGATAAATTGCGGGCAGATGACCGCGCAATCATGCTGCTCAACTGCAAGCGGGCTCGAAATTTGGAATTCTAGCATCGACAATGTATGCAAGGCGCTAATCTGGCGAATACAGCGAAAATTCGAAAACAAAAACACAAAAGTAGAGGAGCAGTGATATTTGTCTTTCTCTCCGCTTTTATCTTTTTCTATTCTACGAAACGCATGCGATGAGCAATAAAGCTTTACTGAAATATTACTTCCGACACAATTGCTGAGTACGATGGCATTACTCTTTCTCTTCTTCTTGTTGTTCCTCCACTTTGAAAACGAAATCTCGGGATTTTATGTGAAAATTATATATCCAGCAAACTTTTCTTCGAGCAGCAGCAGCAGTATTCTATATTCACATCCGGCTTTTTATTGATTGCCTTCTCTTTGCTCGTCTCTGGCGATACGATTCATTGCAAATTTTTTGGGAAATAGAGTAAAAGAAACATGAATAGCATTTCTGAAATTTTATGTCCCTGTTAAATTTTTGAAATTATCGACTTTTCTACTGTTTTGAAACTAATATTTTCTCGATAAAAATTTGATGGAATGTCGTCGCTTTTCAATCAAAAGTTGAATGAATGAAAAATTAAATCGAACGAATAATTGGTCCGGTGCTTTTGTTTGGATAAAATTGCATACTTCACATTGCTATTGCTGCTTTGTCAACGTCGATTGCGCAACGATTCTAGCACGTATTACACATTTATGGCAATATTATTATCTAACAACTAATTAGCTATCCGGTACCCGTGTTATTGACTGAGCAAATTTCTAATTAATGATATAAAATATCAATTAACTGCCGCTTATAATCACCGACTGAGTAGCGTCGTTTATGATAGAGCCTCTTTCATCAGTCTTTTCTAACACTCTAATCTACTGGCTTTCTGTATAATACAGCTGAGATTGCAGATATATACGTTTAATGTTAGCGCGAGCCTGGCCAATGCGTACAGCAAAAAGCATTCCCCTTTCATCGTGGGAATCATATTTTCTTCATGCGACCGCGGCGCAAACCATTGAACGGTTTCTTTTATATGTGTCAGAGCGGCCAATAGTTACCGCAATGGTTATTTTCCGTGATCGATACGGTTCGATTCGGTTGCTATAGAAAAATACGAGAAAAGGATGCGTATTCACAATATATTCGTACAGAATACTGCGCACTGGCTGTCACGTCTCCATTACATAAACTTTTAAAACTGCAAAATGATTATGTAAACTTAAAGAAAGCAAGAGAAAATGTGGAACAGGAAAAAACTATTGAAAAACAGAAAAGTTTATCGTATACTGTATATAATCTGTAACGTTGCAAAATTACCGTCGCGTAAATTACCGTGTGAATTACATCTTTCCTATTTTACGGAATATTCGCTTTGCGGTATGGTAATGATATGTGTCCGACAATTTAATGTCGATTAATAAATTAATTGTCGCAAATGGTCCGCGGCACGAAACGGACCTGATGTAACGGTAATGAAATTATTTTGAACATGGCTGTCGATTTATACATATGTACATATATTTATGATCATCCATCTATATAATTGATGGCAAATCAATATCTGACAGATAATATAACAGAGGAAACCGATAGCCAAATATTGTGATTACGTAAGCAGGTATAAAAATGGATTTTGGAATGCAGACAAGGTTAAAGCGTACACAAGCATGTCGATTTGAGGCCAGATAACGCCAGGCCGTCCTGACAAACTGACAAGCAAGCGGAATATGAAACGCAATATTCCCTGAATAACATCTGATTATCTGATGTACGTGATGCTCCCAAACCACAGAAATTTGAATTCCGATCATTCGAATGCCTGCGTCAATGCGAAATAATTGCGATTAATGTATGTCGAACAGTTATAAAAATGTCCTACACCCGCGTGATCATTGTTTCATCAAATTCGCGATGTCTCTCGATAAAAAGTTAACTCAGGATGCAAATCCGACGAGTTTAGGAGACCTAAGTAACGCCACGTAGATTACATGCCAAGTAGGGGGAATTGGGGGACATTGATACAGCGGGAACATTGATACAGTCACATCTAAGAAGGTTACGTATTTATGCATAGATGACGTTATGATACTCGAATAATATAACCAAATTTCGTACGCGAGCAGTAGCTACTCGATGAATGACAAGTATAAACGTGTTTTGCGTACTCTCGAGTAAATATTTTTCAAAGTCTTTAAAGCGTGATTTTTCACATTAATCTAATTAATACAAAATAAATATTTCGTCAAAAGTAAGAAACAGCATATCTCTTACTAATTTGTCGGAAATATTGACATGACTTTGTATTATTTTCGGCTAAGAATATATTTTAGTATGTATGACGCTGTGGGGCAGATTCGTACACAGATTCGTGGGGCACTTTGATACATATCAATATGTATCTATGTGGTTTATAGTATTATAAGCAAGATATTTTCATTTTATTTTAGACGAAAATGATAAGAACGTACCAAAAAAAGACCGATAGGATCCATATTGATGAAGACGCCGTAAACTGTGCAATATCGGATGTCATTGAGGAAGGACTGTCAATTAGACTGTTAATTCCGTATAAATAAATATTATATACAATAAACATAACTTGTTTTAATAATAATCCAATTTATTTCTGAATAATATTAATATAGATCACTGAGAATTAAAGTGCCCCATGCCCGTATCATTGTACCCCGCACATGGGGCACATTGACACGAATTTCATTTTTTACAAAAAATGTTATAACATTTCTTATTATTAACCTACAGCAAAAAGGCAATCAAAACACGTAAGTAGAAGGACAAGCCTTTAAATTTAACCTATTACATTTATCTTAATCTATCTGCAAAGTTATTTATTTAACTCTTTAAAAAAATCGTATCAATGTCCCCCAACTCCCCCTACGCAATAACTGGCGAAAATTATTTAATGAATGCGTTGTTAACAGAGTTCGCGGAACTTTCATCGTTTTCATTCTGAGTAACAAGCAGCATGGCATATAAATTTCTAACACGCTTGCAAACTTCGTTCGATTATGTACAGCTTGAAAGTTTCCAATCTTGCTTTCCAAGGAAACTATCGTTATCTTTCTCTTAACTAAATTGCATGTTAAATCATACATACGTCTCAATAGAATTCTGACTCATTTGCAATTAACCCCATTAACATTTCTCAAAATTCCGGGGAAAACCGAGTCGCACAATCCTCTGCAACGATAATTTTGAATTGTTCACTGCTGTTTAGCATAGGTCAGTAGGTTAAGCGAAACGTCCAAGACAAATCCAAATCGAAAAGTAAAACTTTATATTCGTTGAATAATATTTGACGACCGTCTAGTAAACGTTTCATTAAAAATATTATATATTTTCTATCTCAGTTAATTGACATTTCTCATTTCTGTTTTATCTGCTCAAATAAATGCACCCAAACTTGGAATAAACATCCAAAATTTGTTCACCCATATATCAATTCGAGATCAGTACTCATTCGAGCTCGAAAGAAACTTGATTAATTACAGATCTCAACAAATTAATGTCTTTGCAAAATTAAAACGTTTTATTTTTAAATAAAATTCATGTGGCTAAACTCTATTCATAAACATTTTGCATTACAGAGAATCAATGCACTAATGAACATCACGGCTAAAAATATTCCAACAATGATGCACGGCGTCCTATTAAAATTGTCGTTAAAAATCAAATTTTCCACACAAAAGACTAATCATCACAAAACTACACAAAATCCTAGCATACGTATATGCTTTTCCACAATGACGTAAATCTTTTCCTTGACCTCCTTCTGGTGCATGCTCTCATTAATTCACGCATTGATTCAGCATAATTACCACGTTTACATAATCATCGTGTCTTGTGTCGTAAACTAACGTAAGGATCCCGTTAAGTATCGCGTGGTCCCAAAATAGAATTCAGATCGCTCCGCATATATTCCTTAAATAACATCCGATAATCAACTTCTGCGAGAATAACGATCCGCGTGTCGTTATCCGTGACTCGTGGTTGGGATACCAGCCAGCAGAACGATGTGTTTCACGTATCTATATGGATCGGGCGTCACGTATGGTCGCGAAACTCCGAACGGTAGCGGCGCTGGCCGTTTTCCAAAACGCGCGTCCCCGGCGCGACGTTCGTTAATCAGATTTAGCTTGTATTATACTTGCCGAATGGCACGGCGCGTTAAAGGTGTACCAAATTGATATACTGCGGCTTAATAAAACCGAGCGAATTTCCGCAAGCTATTTTCTTGAACATCTGCCAATGCGTTCTGTATTGCGCAATAATCGAAAACCTGATGTAAAAAAGTGTATAGATGCCAGAAATAGAGACCGCAGAGCGAGCTCTACTTTTCTAGAAAGTATGCCAACTGCAATGATAATCTTTGCATCATATATGATATTTCGATGCGGCAGAATTTCGATCTTTATATTGGCTGCCTAACATTAATTCGCGATATTATATTTAACAGCTTATTCGAATTTATCAGATTGTCGGCGAGATTTTCAACGGACTCGCACGACTCGCCGCAGCGTCATTTCAATAAAGTATGTTATTTTGTGCATTGTGCCGGGATGGAATTTCAACTCTATCAAACTCTGATATAATACACAGTCTGCGGATCGAGCGCTGGATACGTCTCGTATATTCAAGCTTTACGTCATCCCGCACTTCGGATGCAATCTCTCGAATATTCGTTGTTGCGAGATTTCAAGATTGTATTTCGTAATGCATTCGTCGGATGTCTTTATAAACTATTCATTTTCCGCGAAACATTATTGCAGTCAAGAAGTGGGTTACATGTCAGTCGTTATTGTCAACCGTTAGTCTTCCAGAAATTATTCTGCCGGAGCATCCATTCTGGCATAAGAATGGATGGACACTCATAAAGCATCTCTGGTCGCCTGTATGTAGGTTACTAAGGAAATCTATAACAACGCAGGATACTTGTTCCAATATCGTATCATACGAAGCTCTAACGGTACATATAGCGTAACATATCAACGTGAAACATATTCACGTGAAACATATCCACGTGAAACAATGCGTACAAAATTGAAAAGCATCGCTCTCGAACAACAGAAATATATCGCAAAGCACGCCTTGGAAGTAGATTTAAGCACGAAAACAATTCGGATATCCGCACAGCTGGAGAGTCTTCTCGCGTGAAATCGCATCGGGGCAACGAGGCATGTCCTTCCCTCTTCAACATCACCGAAAACCGCCGCCGGCTAGAAAGGATGAAAGCATCGATCGTAAGGAAGACTTACAAGTCTCTCTTGTCGAAGCATTGCTCCCAGAAGAGCGCCCTCCTGGGCGGTCGAACTCGCAGCGCGGAGGTCGACATGGTCCTGGGAAGTCCGCCTGTCGCGCCGATGCTGCCGGCACTCAGGGCGGGCGAGCTCATGCCACCCCCGCATCTCTTCAGGCCGCCGCCGCAGCCGACGCCGCCGGTCGACCCGATGAACTCTATCAAGCCACCTCTGGTGTTGGACATCGTGTTATACGTTCCTCGATCTCTTCATTGTCGTACAAGTAACATGTTTTAAGCCATTCGCGCGATCGCGGGCGGCGCCGCTTTAGTCGTGCCGCGTTGTGCTGCGATTCCTACGCGACCTACGTCCCTTCATCGCGTCCCGATGACGTGCAGACGCGACTCATGTTCCTATGCCACGTAACCGGACGAAGAAGGGACGCATATTTACACGGATGAACGTCGCCGATCGATGGAGGTTGCCTCGAAAGGGCAAGGCCGCGTTTACGTCTTCTTTGTTCAATATCCTCGGGCCGGTTCACCCGATTGGAGAGGAGGGATCACCTGGAGGAGGCGTTGAAAGATGCGCCCAGATCACTCGCCGGAAGGTCACGAATACGCCTATCGAGTTAGAATGATGCACTGTATCAAGAAGAGCGCGTTGCGATATCAATGATACACCGCGATTTATTTAATCACTTTGACGCGACACAGGTATTGAAATGCGAGACTCGAAACAAGCGCAAATTTGGCTGTCGCTGATTAAAATCGACCTCTGTCCGTGACGCAACAAAGAGATCAAACGAGGGACAAATTTTGCTATCTGTAATTTTGCGATAATTAAATTTAATTACTTAACTATGTGACATTTACTGTGCGCGAATTAGCAGCGCAGAAATGTGTATTCTCTGTAACATACGATTCATCATCCAACGTTTGTAACACCACAAAACACTCGTTTCATTTAAACATTGTTGTTGTCGCAAACCGAATATAATTTCGTGTAATCGCGAACACTGTCGATTATTAATGTAACTCAGCAATGTAACCAAATTGAGATACACGTGACTATGTGACGTACATATTATTTTATTGCACCTCCTCATATAGATAAATCACGACGGGCAAGTTCCTGATTAGAGCAGAGATTACACTCAAGGCCGTTATATTAAGTAATATCGTGTCGTTGATTTTGTAATAGCGATAGTAAGCGACGTGTATTGTCAGCTGCTCGTGGACTCGTGTCCACGAGCGTACAGCACGAAACTGTAATTATCGAAAAATAACGAGGAATTATCGCGTCGTTTATATTCAAATATTATTCATTTAATTATTGAGAAAGTATTTTGTCATTTCGCAATATTTAAACGAATTTCATATGACTTAAAATACGCCTCGGGCCAACAAACACGAATCTCCTTTCGTCCGATCGCGTTTCGATAGGCAATAAAGTTCCACGATAAGAGATGGTGCACTATTGCTTGGACTACTATTGAACGATATCGCGTCCGGAACAATGGAGGGACCACTTAATAAGCCGTGCTGTCGACTGCGCGACAATAAAGCGGGCCAAGTACCAACTTATCTAAATGAAACTAATTAGGCTGGACCCTCCTCTCATTGCCCGAATAGTCCCTTTATCTGCGAAAATTAAGCATCCTGGCAGCGACAAATTGGAGCACTCGCCCACGGCTAAACTGTGAACAGGTACGACGGAACCATTCGATCAAGAGTACGGTAATTGTAAGAGGCGAATACGAACTCCCGTAAATGAAACCGGATTAGCGGAGACCATACCATATAAGAAAGCACTGTACTCCTTGCGATGCGAAAAAAATCGACTCGACGCGACGCGAAAAAAATCTGAATATTTTCTACGTAAAATTAGAGAATTACTCCTGTTTCTCATATTGTTCGTTGAGCTGAAAAATTGTAAGAGGATCAATCAATCGTCTTTGCGGTAAAATTATACGACTCGATCCATTCGCGTTCATTTTTTTTCTTCGGAGTCGATTGATAAGTAGGAAGGAACGAGATTCGAAAATTGGCCGAGTGGAAAGATGCTGAACGTGCATGATTATACGCCGACGACTTCTTGCCGATGAATTAGCATACCAGCCTCGGGCAAAAATTTACCCAAGGAAAACTGGCACTCGAGAATGTTCCTTTACGTCAAATATGTCGCTGATGACCGTAAACACATTTCTGTTACAAGATATGCGGCGTTCCATTCGTGACGATTGCGTGCTATTTGTTTTTTTTTCTATACGTATAGCGAATCGATTGAATAAAAATAACGCGGAAACGAGCGGAAAGAACGTTAAATAAATGTTGTTTCGCGCGCTACATTTACTTCACGTATTTCATTATCATTGCAATGGTGGTTTTTATGTTCCGATTTACACGGATCTGGAAAAGAGTACATAAAAGAAATGGTCAAAAGAGCGTTTTTATCTAGTAAACGTTTTTACTACCATCGGATTTCATTGAGCTCAAAGGTCGGTTCGTAAGATCAATGTCACGTGAAGCTACTTTGCGAAAGATACTTTGTGATTTAAATAGCCACATTGACAGCTTAAAAATAAAATCGATAATATATTGAGTAATCCGAACAGATTGAAATAATCTGATAAGATACGGCTAAATAAAGATATCGAATTGGTCTTTTACCTTTTTTATGATCACATGACAGTGCAAGTCTCCGATTCTAAGAAATTAATTAGAAACTTCATGAAAATAGCAGTAAAATTCTTATAGTTGTGTAAAAAAAGTACTTTATCTTTCTATAATAAACGAATACGGGATATTAAAGGAGTTAACGTAATTTTCATGACTCGATGAGCCAATCTATATCCGAAGAATTCTTTCAAATGTGAATCATTTGATCGTCAAACGGAACTATAAATACAAAAGTTTCTTGTTGAGGTCGAGGTCAAAATGTCGATACTTGACACTTCGCCGGTGACTACATTTCCAATATCCTAACACCGACAGCCAAACGCGAAGAAACTTTAACGCATGCGATCACATTCCATTTCGAATCAAACGAGCATATCACAGTGAAGAGATTTTCTTTTCCAGGAAGCCTCTAACGTGGGAAGCAATCAGCATTTGATATTTTATCTGCGACGCGATAAAAGATAGACGTATCTTTCAAAATGAGAACGACGTTCGATAGATTTCTCCGCATAATATTTATAGAACTAGTAAACACACTGCAGATAACAATGTAACGTATGTGACGCGCTCTTGAGGTACTTATAGTTTAATGACAGACTCGTAAAGACAGGCTCGAGTGGAGAACGCTTACAATGATCACAATATTGTTATCGCACTACCAATGACGCGTAATCCATTTTTCCGTGATTGGCCGCGTTACGTTACTCGTAATTGTGCGATCGCGACGTCGTTGCGATCGCTTCATTTGCGAGTACTTCAACAGCTCCACATTACATCAGCGGTGATGTAACGCAAAGCCATACCAGATCGTGTCACGTCGTATTAACACAATGGGGAGCTTTATTGCGATCCACCGAGATTCTAACGAAATACTCCGCGATAAACGTCATTGTTACATAATAGTGCTCTGCAGCCTTCGTCTGGAACGAAGCTGAGTGCGGCTGTTCTTTTTCTCACGTGCAGGACATCAAATGATCGAGCCAATCCGAGTGACGTTATCGCTATTTCGCATTAATGGTAGCCGTTTAGGTTCAATTAGTTTTTATCCCCTTATCAGATTATTCATTAGCTTGTAGCGGTGAACATTATCAGAATCGTCGCCTGATCGCGAAGATATACTTCGTCACAACACCCGACGTATAATGTCTTTCTCGTTGCATGTCTTACAAAGCGTTATCACTTATTGATAATGTGCGTCACGGACAGTCAGACAAGAAGTTAATCAAGATTTCCAGAAATAAGCTTTCGTATGTCGCAACTCTTATTATAGCGTAATATCGCTTGGAACGTCGAATCTCTTATAATCGAAGCGATATCTATAATTGATAAGATGCATACGTCACGGACAAATAGGCCGCTACGCGTCAGAAAAATAGCCGAATTTGTATTGCGATACAATACTTAATAAGATCCAAACAAGAGTTAAATCGAGAATTACGTAGACGTTAAATCGATAATATTTCACGATGAGTCATATTTCGCGTCCATCAATCAGTGAAAACTGCCGTTTCCGCGCGGACAGAATTTCTCTTCTCGTGTGCCGCGTACAAACGGCATTACCACCACTCACGGCGAAACTCTCAACTGACCTAGCAATTTTCAGTTTGCTTGTATATTCAACTATCTCGTTAAGCGGACCATCCAACTTCAAAGAATAATTTGGGACTTTCGATATCGCGATGGGAGTCGCTCGTACGCGAATATTTTTCTCCCGATCCCGAGAAAGTCCGTAACACTTTTTTTTTCACTGTTCGCGTGTCCAATTATTCGTATAATGAAAAGCCGATATCGCGCACGCGGTTATGTCGCGCGCAACAACTAGTTAAACGCAGGCAGTCTTAAACCTGGCGATAAACTCTGCAAGATACGTCCTCGTTTGCCACAAAATTTATTTATTCTCGTTGTATTTAAATTCTTTAGATTTATGTAAATTATATTCACGTATTCCTTTCAACGTAATCGTCTTAATTAACCTTTTTATTTTGCGAGAAACGGATCCAAGCGAGTATGCAAAAAGAGATTCGACATTTCTCGTTATATTTTGAAACCTATTAATTTTTCCTCTCAGCCTTTGTTAAAACAAATTCACTTCTTCAATTCTGTCAGATTTAGTGCAACTGCATGTCTCTACGCCCGTCTCGAAAAACACAAGAATCTCGACGCGCTCCTAAGCCAGCATTCTTAAGATCTTCGCAGAAATCTAAAATTATCCGAATCTCCCGCCACGTCGGCATCCCCGCGGGGAAGCCCTCTTCGCCAGCCATTCGAGTCTCGCACAAAACACGTCAGGAAACTTTCTTCGTCTCTGGCCGAGAGCTTTGATCTTTACCGTCTTGCACGTGGTCGGTGGTCGGCGTCTTTTCGCGGAACGATTCGCGCGCGAGGGGTGCTTCCGAGAAATTTCGCGGCGCGAAAAAGAGAGACAGAAAGAGGAAAAAAAGAAAGAAAAAAAAACACGCGCGACTTACGCGCGTTCGCCGCACAATATCGGCGCGAGATTCGTGCTCGCGCGCGGCGAGCGAGAGGAGCTGCGTGCGAGAGTCGGTCTTGTGTCGCCGTCGATCACCTCGTGTTTGCCGCGATGTCGAACTGGCCGGGGTGTTCTGGTTTCGCAGAGATTTCCCCCGTGGGACGGGGGGGATGGTGAGGTGGGAGGGATCGTGCCGACGGCGACGATTTGCGCGGGAAGCGTGCGCGTGCCGGCACTGCGCAACCTGGGGCACCCCCGTCGCTCCGCTCTCTCCTTCCGCTTCGTGCGACCGTACGCGGTGAGAATGGAGCCGTCGTTCTCTCAGGTGATAGGACGGATGAATAGAGAGATAGGCCTTGCATGTGTGCGCGCTTACGCGCCGCGACGCCGCTGACGTACGTCCATCCGTGACGGCTACAGATTACAGGGTTACAGAGTTGCAGAACGCGGCTGCGGAAGCTCGTCAGGTAGAGAAGATGGAAAGTTACTTCCGAGAAATTGTAACGGACGCTTTATGCGAGATATTCTACATAGCCGCAGGTTCCCCGATCGATCCGGGATTGATCACCGGCATGGTAGAGGCGCCCGAGTGCCGATTGCTCGTACACCACGTGGAATTAAAAATACGCCTTGTATCCATTATTTTGGATATTGTCCAAAATAAAAATCCTACACCGAAAAAACGATAAGGTTGCCACAAC